>CM054059.1:99349207-99447915 GCA_028641055.1 Alopecurus myosuroides
CCAAAACGATGAGTGCCTCTGAGGGGAGTTACACGGAGATATGCCTTGTCACCAGGTGCATAGATCATATCCCTGTGCTTGCTATCATAGTAGCTTTTCTGACGAGACTGAGCAATCCTGAGATTGTCACGAATGATACGAACTTTCTCCTCGGCTTCCTTAACAATGTCAGGGCCTAAGAGTGAACGTTCACCAGCTCCAGACCAATTGATTGGACTCCTGCATCTGCGGCCATAGAGTGCTTCAAATGGTGCCATACCTAGGCTTGCCTGGTAGCTGTTGTTGTAGGAGAATTCAGCATATGGAAGGCAATCCTCCCATTTCATGCCAAAGGAGATACCACATGCTCTGAGCATATCCTCGAGAATCTGATTGACTCTTTCGACTTGCCCCTGAGACTGAGGGTGATAAGCTGTGCTGAACAGAAGTTTGGTGCCCAATGCTTCTTGAAAGCTTTTCCAGAAATGAGAAGTGAATATGCTTCCACGGTCTGAGCTTATTTCCAATGGAACACCATGAAGAGGAACAATCTTTGCTGTGTAGAGCTCTGCTAACTGGCTAGCTGAGATAGTTTCCTTGACAGCAAAGAAGTGAGCTACCTTAGTGAGACGATCAATAACAACGAAGATTGCATCGTTGCCCTTCTTGGACTTTGGAAACCCAGTAACGAAGTCCATTTCAATCATGTCCCACTTCCACTCAGGAATTTTCAGAGGTTGGAGTAGACCTGCTGTTTTCTGATGGACTACTTTAACACGTTGACAAACGTTGCATTCAGAAACGTATTGAGCAATTTCACGTTTCATGCCAGGCCACCAATACAGAGTCTTGAGGTCCTGGTACATCTTTGTACTTCCAGGGTGGATGGAGAGAGGAGTTTCATGAGCCTCCTTGAGAATGATATCTTTGAGACTTTGAACTTGAGGAACTGCAATGCGTCCTTCAAAGAACATAGTTCCTTTATCATCAACTGAGAAAGACTTGAATTTCTCCTTGCCTTCCTTGATGTGCTCAACCATCTTCTTGATTTCAGTATCACGAAGTTGTTCAGAATGAATCTTGTCCTCGAGAGTTGGACTGGCTGTCAAGCTAGCAAGGTAGCCTTGAGGAACAAGACCAAGGTTCAGCTTCTGGAATTCTTCATGAAGTGGAGGTTGGCTTTCCATGATCATGAGATTATTGCAATAGGACTTGCGACTGAGAGCATCGGCCATAACATTAGCCTTGCCTGGAGTGTAAGAAATGGTGAGATCAAGGTCTTTAATCTTTTCAATCCATCTCCTTTGCCTGAGGTTTAGATCTGGTTGAGTGAAGATGTATTTCAGACTCTTATGATCGGAAAAGATTTCAGTTTTGTTACCCAACAAGTATTGTCTCCATTTCTTGAGGGCAAACACAACTGCTGCAAGTTCAAGATCATGTGTGGGATAGTTTTGCTCATGTGGGTTCAACTGACGTGAAGCATAAGCCACAACTTGGCGTTCTTGCATAAGAACTGCACCTAGACCTTGGAGAGATGCATCACAGAATATCTGGAAAGGTTTGGTAGTATCTGGGCCAACCAGAACTGGGGTGGAAGTGAGTTTAGTCTTCAGGAGATTGAAACTTTCATCACATTGTGGAGACCAAACGAACTTCTTGTCCTTCTTGGTGAGATCAGTGAGAGGTTTGGCAATCTTGGAAAAGTTTTGGACGAAACGACAGCAATAGCTAGCCAAGCCTAGAAAGCTTCTAACTTGTTTTACCGTCTTAGGAGGTTTCCAATCAACAATTGCTTTAACCTTTTCTGGATCAATGGCTATGCCCTTGGCGGAGATGACATGACCAAGGTAAGCAACTTCTGGAATCCAGAACTCACATTTGGAGAACTTGGCATACAGACGATGCTCGCGAAGTTTCATGAGAGTGAGACGAAGGTGTTCTCCATGCTCTTCCTCAGATTTTGAGTAGACTAGAATATCATCAAGATATACCACAACGAACTTGTCGAGGTATTCGTGGAAGACAGAATTCATGAGTCTTGAGAATGTCGCTGGTGCATTGGTGAGACCAAAGGACATGACGGTGTATTCATATAGACCGTACCGAGTGGTGAAAGCTGTTTTTGGAACATCTTCCTTTCTGATCTTTATTTGATGGTAACCCATCCTCAAGTCCAACTTTGAGAATATTGAGGCTCCAGCAAGTTGATCAAAAAGATCATCGATACGAGGAATTGGGTACTTGTTCTTGATTGTTTTCTCGTTGAGAGGACGATAGTCAACCACGAGTCTTTTTGTTTGATCCTTCTTGGCAACAAACAGAGTTGGGCAACCCCAAGCGGAGGAACTAGGCTGAATGTAACCTTTCTCCATGTACATATCGATTTGCTCCTTCAACAACTTCAGTTCAGGAGGAGCTATCTTGTATGGATGCTTAGAGATTGGAGCAGTACCTGGTTCAAGCTCGATCACGAACTCAACTGCTCTGTCCGGAGGCATCCCTGGCAACTCTTCTGGAAAGACGTCAGGGAATTCACAAACCACCGGAACATTTTCGAGCAGAGGTAGAGGTTTAGCATCCAGGGTGTACAGCTGAGCAGAACTTGATTCACTTGGAGAATAGACTATCTGGCCGGAAGGGTGGAACAGAGTTATTGACTTCTTAACACAATCAATCGTAGCTTTATTGGCCTTCAACCAATCCATGCCAAGGATGACATCAATGTCAGAATTGCCAAGCAGAATGGGGGAAGCAAGGAATATATGGCCTCCAATCAAGATCTGATTCTCATGACTGATCTTGGAAGTTTGCATAGTTGCTCCAGGGGAGTTTACCACTAGCGGGGAACCCAAACCAACAAAAGGTAGCTTAACTGCTGTCGCAAAGATCTTTGACACGAAAGAATGCGATGCTCCGGTATCAAACAACACTTTAGCTGGGTTAGAGTTTACGGGGAATGTACCGAGAACGACGTCAGCAGCTTCCTCAGCTTTGTCGGCCTTGATATGATTCACCCTCGCGGTCCTCCCGACAGGCCTGTTGTTGGAGTTGAAGGCTTTAGCCGGGGGAGCACGAACCATTGCCTGGTTGGTGTTGGGGCGAGGAGGTGGTGGAGGTAGCTGCCTCTGAGTGCACTTATCAGCATAGTGTCCAGTCTGCTTGCATTTGAAGCAAGTGACGACACGAGGTGTATCTGGCCTTGGCTGCCCCATTGAGAACCTCGGAGCCTGCATCTGAGCTGGGTTGGGTGGGCGGGGACCAAAGCCTGGAGAAGCTTGGGCATATGGAGCCCTAGTGACAGTACTGTTTGGCACCCAGATGCGGCGCTTCGGCGGAGGGGTGGTCATGTTGGAGGAGGAACCACCCTCACGCGAGTGCTTGCGCGACTCTTCGAACGCCTTGCGCCCATTCTCCTCATTGAGCGCGGTGTTCACGAGCTCCTCGAAGTCCTTGCACTTGATGTTGGTGAGAGCGTACTTCAGTTCCGGGTTAAAACCTCGGCGGAACCTTGCAATCTTTTTGGCCTCAGTGGACACCTCATCACCAGCATAACGAGCGAGGCGATTGAACTCATTCTGGTAGCCAACGACGTCCAGCTTGCCCTGCTTAAGAGAGCAGAACTCCTCACGCATCCTATCCATGAGACCGTCTGGGATGTGGTGCTTCAGGAAGGCATCCTTGAAACAACCCCAGGTGATAGGATATCCAGCTCTCATGGTCTGGTAGTTCTCCCACCAGGTAGCAACCTGACCCTTCAGTAGGTAGGTGGCATACTTGACTTTATCCTCCTCAGCAACGTGAGCAATGTCAAGAGCCCTGGCCATCTCCCTGATACAGTCATCAGCATCCAGAGGCTCCCGTGTTGCCACGAAAGCTCTCGGCCCCAGACTCAGAAACTCCTTGATGCTGACTCGCGGAGCATTCTGGTTGTTGTGCTGGTTAGCCTGGATCTGGGCCATCTGAGTCACGACCTGAGTCATCTGAGTCAACAGCTCCGTGAGCGGAGGTGGTTCAGGCGGGTTGCTCCTTGTTGGCAGCATCCCGAATAGACATGCATTTTAGCACAACAATAGAAAAGGATAGACTTGGTAACCGAAAGAGAGATTATTCCGACGCATGAATAGATAACCAACAGGTACATCATTACATGTTCAAATACATCAGAATATCCAACACACCATTACATGGTTCGAAAGCCAAGGATAACTAAACATAGCTATGAATGGATACATCGGTACTCCCATGCTCATCACGCAGGACGGCGGTGAGTAGTACGACGAGAGATACGGTGAGGAGGAATCCCACGGAAGTAGGTAGAACGACGATCCACGTAGAGCGGGACTGCTCTGAGAGCAACTCTCGGTGTGGTGAAGTAGAAAGCGTCGTCTCCCTGTGCTCCAAAGCGTGGAATCCCAGTGTAACCAGCTCCGAGGTTGAGGAGTGGACCTCTGATCGGCTCGTAACCTCCTGCATCTGGCAAACTACGTCCAACTGTCTGATGGAAACGTGCAAAGCGCTCATCTCCAACAAAGTATGTGGTGTACGTAGCCAGACGAGTCAAAGCAAGATAGAGCTGCTCCCTGACTGAGGCCAACTCCTGAGAAAGTGTGGTGGCAACAGCGTCACTGTGTCTCACAAACTGAGCGGTGGTGTGCAGCCTGGTGTTATCATGCTCGTAGACATCCAGGTTGTCATAGAGGGTGAAGTGAGCTCCCGCTGTAGTGATGTAACCACGGGGGATGTGGCGATAGATAGAATCGTCAAACCCCTAGTAGTCAGCACGGAGGACGGTGAGACTCACGTAAGCTGCCTGCTGCACAGCCATATCCACTGTGGAACCTACTGCCTCGTAGCGGTGGACAACGCTCATGCCATCATCTGACAGAATGTAGACGATAGCCTGGTAGTAGGTCTGGTCAAACTCTCGCTGCTTCTCGTAGACCTGGTACTCTGGTGCCCAATGGAACCCCAGATAAGTGACCATGTCTCTCAGCATCTCCGGATAACCGGCAGTGCTCTCACAGCGAGTCATCCGAACCACCTGCGGGAAGAACCTGAGATCCATCTGCAGATGATTTGGGAGGTTTTGATTAGATGCCGGTAGAAGAAACTGAAGTGGAAAGTAACAACAAGGTTTCAACGGACGAAAAGGTTCTTTAGAAGAACAGGATATCGAAGCAACGTCGGGAAAACGAGACCAAAAGTCCTGGGGTACTACGGAGAACCCAAAACACGTGAAATCCTAACTTGAAAGTTTAGGTGAGAAGAGAAAACAACGTTGCACTTCCTTACCAGAAAAGGGTGGGTGGGTGGGGAAAGAAGAAAAATGGCAGAATTCCTACTCTCACGTTTCATTTTTCCTATATAGCTACAAAATAGTTTCTAGACTCAACTGCGACCAGTAAAAGGGATCCTACAGGCAGACAGGCTCTGATACCATTTGTCGCACCCGGACTTCTAGAGGATACTCATCGTACGAACTGAACAGTATTTTGATTGGATTACGGGGCTTACCGGCACCCGCAGCTCTTACGAGTAGGCCAACACTTATGTGTGACAACCAATCTGTTACTGTTCACCGTCGATGTAAACTATCCCGTAGAAATCAGGACACTACCATTGACGTACTTCATACCATACACACATGGTACATCAACGGCTTTGAACAAGATGATAACATAACATATCTCTAAGACACAAAAGATTGAAATAAGTTGCAACTGGCCCTCACTAGGGCAGAGAATAGCAAATACAATCATCCAGAGGACACATGTCCCAACATAACATCATTACAACTCAGCGGAAGCATTCAAAGGGGTCTGAGTACAGACAAATCCAAATAGGCTTAAGAAGCCGGGAATGAAAAGAAAACGGAGCCCATCCACGATGTCTCGGATCCTGCCCGGGTCCGCTAACTACTCGTCAGCAGCCTCGTCAAACTCCACGTAGTAGCCGTCACCTGGATCCTCGTAGGCGTAGTCTGCGGAAACCACAGCCCCAAAGGGCTCAGTACATAAACGTACTGGCAAGCAAAACTCACAGTTCACCAAAGTGTAGCCCGTCAACACCAAGCACAGATGCCTTGGGATCAATGGAAGGAAAGGGTATAAAAGATGCTGCAACTGGCTGCACTAACCAACTACAGAACATACTACAACTTCCGGTGTAACAGAAAGAGATAAGATAGCGTATCGTAACCACCTATAGCTAACCACCAAACAAACCCATCCTGGACCTCGCCCCTTATCCAAAGAAGCAATCCGAGGATAACTCACACAGTTGGATTAATGATGGATCAAGTGGTTGTGTAAATAAGCCTATTATTAGTCAAGTTATCATTGGTTAGGTGTAAGTTATTCTGAGTACTTGTTAGCCAGTACTTTCACCAAGTCAACCATAACCGCGGAAAACACGGCTTCTCGAGAAGATTTATCCCTGCAGGGGTGCACCAATTTGGCCGTACACGTAAGAATAACCCGCCAGATGGGAAGGCCTTTCCCACCAAGCGGGGCACTCAACACAACTCAACTCTTCTTCTCATCAAGCCCAAAGCACCACGTGATGTGCGTGCGCGGCTAATCGAGCCCCCCGAAGAAAAGGAGGACCCTCATAGCACTGGAAGACCACGCCGCCCTAAATGCCGACTACAAAAGTTCCACCCTGGCCACGGGTTCGTACCTGCATATGCGTGCATCAAATGGAAAGCCCGAACTAAGTGTGGTGATTTGGACGAGATGCGAATCGAATCAAATTGAGGGGGGCGCCCATACACGCTTCCCACATGCGGATAGTGCGCTCATCATGGATCAGTAGACAAGACCCTTTTCCTATTAGGGTCGACACTAGCAGGCCTCAAAACCACGCCGGGCCTCCTGCCGGTGCCTTATCAGCAAATTATTATTACCTCAAATTAACAGGTTGTTGTTTAACATCGAGCCCCAGAATATAACAGAATATAATAACAGAAAGTAACGGATAACAGACTCGAGCAAAACAACCCTAAGCATGCTAGTAAGACACGGGCCCAAGCAACGGGGTTTTAGGATTGGAGGTGTGGCAATATCAGGGTTTAGGGTATCATTTGATAGGTTCGTAACAGAAGCAACGATACATAGGGCTAGCAAATATAGTCAACAGAAAGTATCGGTAACCAATGTTGAAAGGAACACAATGGTTCATGTGAGTGATAACTTGCCTGCAAACCCAGTAGCCGGGTACTGAGCTAGATCCTCAGAAGGGGTGTCGTAAAGATCGTCGGTATCAACGTCGTCGTCTATCCGAGAAGAAGCAAACAAACAATACAGGAAGAATAAACAATCAATATCATGGCATAGTGCACAATCATGGGATGATGCATGTCAAGTTAATAGATGCATCAAAATAACCTAATTGACATGGTAACACAATTTAAATGGACACATATGCAATTTTGAGTTGCATATGAAAAGCCCATGGATTTTGGGTAGATTATTTGTTTTCCAACTAATCAACAGGTGCTAGTGGTTTAGTATGATGCATGCATGAGGAAAACAGCAAAATAACAACATTAGAACCAATTTAAAATAGGGTTTACCAATTAAGAATTTTATTTATTAAGTTAAAGAATTTTTTTGGTTCCTTAAAGGTGACACACATGTTTTTGTTGTTTTCACCAAGGTAAATTGTGCAAAATAAATAACAAAATTCATATTTGAAAAGATCATGAAATTTTGGGTGGATTACATGTTTCAAATATTGAAAAAGGCATTAGGATGAATTTATTATGACTTAAACAATATTAAACAAGTTTTAAATGGATTTAAAACAAGCATGAATTTTATTTGAATTTTATTTGCTCAAAACATAATTTCAAACTCATATTTGAAAAGTTCATACTTTGGTGGTTTGAAAACATATTTTGCATGTTCAAAAATATTTTATATTGAGCAAGTTATGATTTTATCAAATTTAAATGAATTAAATAAGGATTAAATTATTTAGGCAATTTAAATTATTCAAACCATGAAAAAAAATTATATTTGAAAAGTTTATTCAAAATAGCATGGAAAACATATTTTATTTGCATTTATTGGATTAGGTATGATTTAGTTATTGAATTTAGAAATTTGCATTTGAATTATTTGAATTCAAACTTGAATTGCATTTTGAAAATTCAAAACAGTACACAAGTGGCATAGATGGATAGACAATTAAATTTAGAACAATAAACATATTTAACTTTTATTTTTTAGAGTTATATATTAAAAGTTATTAACCAATTCAAATTTAGGACTAATCTGTAATTAAAAGGTTCTATTTTTGAAAACAGAAATACGTAGAAAATTTTGTTACACACAGCTAGCCAGCCCAAGCCACTGCAGCGTGGGCCTGGGGGCCAGCGTGGCGTGCGACGCGCGCGTGGCAGACACGGTGGCTTACAGGTGGGCCCTGCCACTCCGCTGCGGGCAAAAAAGGTGGTTTTTATCTGCGGCCGCGGGGGATCGATCCCACGACCGCGCGCAAGGAACAGAACAGCGCAACCACTGCGCTGGTTTCAGTCGTTTGACAGGTTCAGTTTTGCGGACAGGTTAACATTCATCGCTGGCTAACTGAATTTTTCTGACGAACGAATCCATCCGCGACTGACAGAAGCAACGCTGCTCGCCGGCGTTGAGATAACGCGGCCGTGCTCGATCTGAGGGGGGGTGTGCGTGCTGGAAGCGTGCGCAGATAATTGCGAGCAGATGGCAACAGAGAGGAGGAGGAGGCAGTACGGTGGCTCACCGGGAGGTGTCGAGGTTGCAGAAACCGCGACGAGCTCGACGGCGACACGGCTGTGGACGGCGGCGAGGGCACCGTCCGTCTCCGGGGATGCGCGGGTGTCTAATCGGACGAGGGGAGAGCGGAGTTTCGGTTCCTGGCTAGCCAGCGGGGAATCGGGCGGCGACGGAGGTGTTCATCGTCGATCTTCAGAGCGGTGGTCGCCGGAGGGAGTTGCAGAGAGGGGAGCTCGGGCAGCGAGAGGGTGAGCGGCAGCGCTAGCGAGGGAGGAGGAAAACCTAGGGCTAGGGTAGGTGGCGCGGAGCCCTAGGGACTATATAGGGGCGGAGGAGCAACGGATCGCCGTCGGGTGCCGTTTCTCTCGCGGTGGCACCGGCGGATGAACGCCGTACAGGAGGGTGACGCAGGATTAGACGCTAAAAAAACGAATCGTTTTTCTCTGCGGGATAACGGGCTGGGCTTGCGCGCGAGGAGAGAACGAGGGGAAGGAAGAGAAATGGGCTGGGCGCAGCCCAGTCTCTGTTGGCGCCGAAATTTGAATTTTCTATTTTACTTTCTCCTTTTTTTTGCTGAAAAGTAATTGGAAGCAAAAGATGGGTTTTTGGTTAGTGAAAAATTTGGGAAAAAATTAGGGAAGTTCCTTAGGCCAATTACAAACAGTTGTTAACTTTTATTTTCAAAAGTTTAAATATCTGCTGGTTGTTTGAATTTAAACCAAATTTGGGGAAGTTTAATATTACATGCTCATTAATAAAAACCAACTTTTAAATAGGGTAACCCCTATGTCAAATTATAAACCATTGATCAAAATTGTGTTATAATTTGCATGGATTCAATTGGTTGCTGTTTGATGCTTGAATTTGGAATTTTAAATGTGTTTGGAAATTAAATGATTGGTTTAAACCATCTTTTTCACAAGTGATCACTATGGAAAAACATGAAACCAATTGGTTGTTATTATTTGTGATTTTTATTCAAAATGTTGTAACAGAGCAAGTATGAAACCATTGTTTGAATAAGGTTTGAATTTGAGTTGTGAAAACAGTGGAAAACAATTGCAACAATTAAGAAACAAATGCAAACAACATGGAAACAATATGATGACATGATGCAATACTTAATAAACATGCAACAAACATTCTAAGGGGATGGTTTTCATACTTGGGATGTTACACTCCTTAAGGCAGCGATGGCTTCTCGATGACGACTTCAATAGGCTTCAACTCTAAGCAAAGGGGTCAAACGGGATAGAATGAGTAACGAGCGTTACTCAGCAAGTTCATGATATACAGTGGGTGGTTGATGCACTAATTACAGCTTAAGACTCGAAAGAGTCATAAACTAATGCAAGGTTTTGTAAAACTTTCTTCAAGAGGTTGCTTTTACTTCTGAAAACTATGCCCGCCAGACCATCACAGGAGCTAGAACTTCATGGAGTTGCCTTTTCTGTAGCGTTCGCAGTTCCTTCCCGGAACAGGGGGTAACATGCCACATCCTTTTACACTCTGCAGAGGTGCGTTACTTTACCCATGGACAACCAAGACCATGTTGCACAACCAGGCTCGAGATCCTGTCCACTCCCACTCAGGTGTGGGGCCCGGTAGTTGGTCCAAGCCAAACCGTGCTTCTCCGCACAACGCATGCCCACCCATTTCTGCCAGCAGGTTGAACGCCTGATTCCACCCCTCACGATGGAGATCTACGCGCCCCTGGCAGACACTCATAGACCCCAGAGCCCGTGGGACGTAAGGTCTCCCACCCATGTGCATGTAGTCCCGCAAGACCTACAGCGTACGTCTCTGGCAGTCCGTTGACATGTGAACGAGAAAAGTATCACGGCTGACTTACTCCCCCCATAGAAGACCCATGGTTAACGCGGTATTTATGGCGCACCGAGTTCTGACGGCATTTGTGATTAATTCCTAGGTAATACGTTCCCGTGCAGATGGAACCTTCCTTTGACCTATTCATCTTACCATGGTCCCATCCGCCCACCAAACAGAACACTACCACTCGGGTAGTCATTCAATTAGTCATTTTATTATAAAAATAGGATCATGCATTCTTTTGAGAACAGGTGGTAATACGATAGGGTTTTTTTTTACAAATAGTTTGTTATGAAGTACTGCAAAGGATATGAGCAAGTGATGAACTTGCCTGAGATTGAAATGACCATAAAATTCCATGTCTTCGGGTCAAGGGTCACGTAGAACATCCTGACGTCTGAAAGATAGCAAAGTAGTCCCGGTAAGGACTACAGAAACACTGGCAACATGATACATGCATAATAATGAGATGCAATCGTGAAATACCCTCGAAAATACCCCAGCTTACAAGTGTAAGCCATATTTGATATGGTAACTTAATCTTATGAGTTTTAGGTGAATTGTTTCATTACTTGTGGTGATGTGGTTATTACTATTTTTAGTCTTACATGTGTTTCACTTTTATTTAGCAAACAATTGTTATCTTGTTTAGGTAAAAGTGTTTCTTACTTGATTAAATAACAAAACAACAACACATAGAAAATAATTATTGAATAGATAACAGACACATTTTATTATATGCTTGAAAGTGTAGAGCTAATGACAATGAGTTTAGTTGATTCATTAGTTGCTTAGGGTTCTAACTCATATTTTTAGTTGGAAATATTGCAAAATGCTATGCACTAAGGAATTGAGTAATGTTCACTTTTATGCAGGTGATAAGATGATAAAATAATAATAAGGATAATGTTTTAAGGAAAGCAAACATAGTTTGTTGTGCTTTGGAAATATTGTTCTTGTGAAAGTATTGCTTAAGTAAAATGGAATTCTTGTAATACCCATCTAAATCTCATGCTAAGGTTTTAAGTTTAACCAGTGATCATCTTCTATTAGGTAAGAGTTGTAATTATGAATTAAATTCTTTTGAAGATATTAACTGCAATCCTAAAATAATAAAATGAGGTCATACTCAATTCTCTAGATAAGATTTTAAACACCGAAAAGAATAATTCAATGATGTGCTTAAGTGTTTAGAATGAGGGCACTTTAAATGATTAAGATTTAATTATTAAGTTCTAAATTGATTTGAATAATTTTGGATTTAAAGGCTTAAAGAATATATTATTTTCCATTTCCTTTATTAACTTGTTTTATGTTGATTTTCTTATTTTTCTTGGATAAATCAGGAAATAGAGAATTAGCAAATTCATAAAAGAATAAGGCATTAAAGTTTTATAAGTTGGTATTTATAACAAAGAGTTAAGGATAACATTATTCTTCAATTATTTAGTAGTGTTATTTATTTTATCATAATTTATTTTAAATTCATAAGTTTAAGGTAAAATAGGTATTGTATCATTTAATTTAAACTATTAGGGTATTAGAGGATTTATATTGGTTAATTTATTTAAGATTTTATTTAATTCTAATTTCTCTAGTTTTTGATGATTTTTATTGATATGATTTTATTTCTATTATTTTTCTTTAAAGAAAATTGGTCAAAAGACCAACTAGCCCCCAGGCTGACTGGTGGGCCAACCCACCAGTGGGTTGGGTCAAACCCACTCGGGTGAACCCGAGCAGGCGACACAGACCCACACTCGATCCCCCCTCGCTCTCAATCCTTCTCCTCCCTGCTCTCTCGCGGTCCGGAGTCGCCGCCGTCGACGCCGCGTTTCCCCGCCTCTCTCCGGTGTTGCCCGCCGCCGCCAGTGGTCACGAAAGACGCGCCACGCGCCGCTCTACCCTCTCCTGCTCTTCGATCTGGAATTCTCTCCCGGAGACGGCCGTGCGCCACCCAAGTCCCCGACTAGGGTTTCGGTGATCTTATGCCTCGTCGCCGCCGAGCTGCCCCCGCGCTGCCCCAGGGATTCCCCATGGTCTGGATGTGTTGCTGTGGTGTTGCTGCGACCACGGAGATGTGGGCGCCGTCGGGACGGTTCCCGGTGAGCAACCACGGCTCCACCGCTGCCGGCGACCTCGCTACGCCACCTGGATGTGTTCACCACGACGGTGAACACCTGTGAGTACTCCTTACCTCTCTTCTCTTCCTCCTACTCTCTCTGCTCCCTGCTCTCCATCCCTTCATGCTCTGGAACCAGGCCATCGAGCCTGAGTTCATGCCATAATGGATTCTTGACTGTGGACCCCTGATATTTGGGATTCAATTGCTGCCACCTGTGTTGTGCCTTCTATGAACACCCCTGTGATGCTAATTTCCTTAGGATGCCCTGATGCTATACTATCTCGATCTGGGAAATCTTCCAGTATGTGAATCTTGTTGAGTGGAACCGATGTTGTGGTCTACTGGAACTAGAGGATATACCCTCAGTGAGGAATTAAAATTCACTAAGGTTTTCCCCAGGTGCTTATGTTGCCTTAGCCCCACTCTGTTTGATTTCTAGCAAATCACACCATGTATGCATAACTGAGAAGTGGGAATCTTTACTGGCTAGCTATGCATGCTTGCTGTGGGTGCTACTCTGGACCTCATGGTTCAGAGAATGTGCCACAGCTATTTCTGTGGTTTGATTAGCTAGAATATGGCTTGTGCCCCCTCTCTCTCTGTACTTATTGAACCCTGATGACATTGTTGTGTGCCTGTTGTGATGAGGTATTATTCCCTTGGATTAGTGCCCAGCAACAGTTGTGCACAAGATTGTGAGCTAGAAAATATCCAAGTGAGAATTTCTTGAGGATTTATGCCCCTAGTTTCATCTGTACTGATAAGAACATGTTACTTGCTTGATTTGCCCCTAAACAATTTTTATCTGATAAGAACAGTTGCTTCTATCTTGATTAAGCCCCTGGCCAGTGATGTAAAGCCTGAGGCCCAAGTTTAAATAAGAACAGATGCTAGATTTGGTAATTTTTAATTTCCAGTGATGAACTTTAGCATAGCACTTCTATGCCTATCTGAGGAAAACAACCCCAGCCTGCTTGTTGTGCATAATCTAGCAATTGCTTGCTAGATGGTGTGTAGTTAACAACCTGGGGCTTGTTGGTTATAGATGGTTTGTGTGCTTGTGGACTGCTTGCTCCTCAGCCTTGCTCCTCCACTTGTAGCTTGGCCTTGTGAAGATCTTGCTCCAGGTGTGCTTTCCCAGCTAGTGGCTTGGCCTTGTTGTTATCCTACTGGATCTATGGTCTCACAAATCTTGGTTGGATGAATTGAGTGGTGGTGCTGTGGGTTCCTGGTGGTTGTTCTTGCTGTTCTTGCTGGAGCTGTGCAGCTCGAGCTGTGAACAGGGAAAATGGGATGTGATCCCCTCCCCTTGCGGCTGGTGTGTTATTTATACCACAACAGGGGTTTTGACAGCACAACAGTGTGCTCATGAGTGTGTTGTTTGCTTGTGTGCTAGCTGAGAAGATATTTCCTGGGAGATATGCTCGGTTTGCACTTGGTCTTATCCTAGTGTTGTACTTATTTTTGGCTTGCCACTTGTATTACCTGATACTTGCCCATGATGTTGGTCTGAGGCACTTTAACTGATTTGAATAGATACTACATGTAATTTACTTAACCCAGTGATGAGATTAGCAGTGCATCACACTGCAAATCTGAGGGTACTAATCCCCACTCACCCACTTTTCTTTTATTTTCTTTTGTTTATTTTGCAGGAACAGAAGATGAATTGGAGACTGTAACTTTGCAAGGATTAGTTTAGGAATTTATTTTGTAATTGTCCACTTGTAATAGAACATGTAATTTTCCATTTGTTGGATTATGTAATGACTTTGTATTATTGTTTTATTATCAATAAAGTTTAATATTTTCTTTTTCTTATTTACAATGAAATTGGAAATGTCCAATATTTATTATTTCATAGTTGTTTCCATTTGATTATGTTAATTGTATTTTCTTGTTTATTCAATTTGAATTCAAATTCAATTCAAATACTCACAAGTTTCAAATCATTCAAGTTTGAACTCCTCAATTTCAAATTTAATCAATAAGTCATGTCGAAATTCCACTCTCTTTCAATATTGGCCTCTCTCTCTCTCTTTCTCTCTCAACTAGAATATCGATGGAACCTCGATCCCTCCAGGTCTAGTACTTGCGAATAAGTCTCTAGTTGCCACTTCTCGTCTGATGATGTCTCAGAGTAAACTACCAGCTTGTTCCTGTATAATCTAACCTAATGAAACTCAAGTGTTTAATGCCCTCAGAAATAATCTGCTTACAAGATTGATCAGGTCCTGTACTCAAATTATTCTTGTATGGCACCAAACACCAGGATTTCACCCCCTCGGTTGATATCTTCTATCTTGGCTCCCTCCTGGGTTGCTTCTCTTGTGGTCATGGTCATGCAGGAATGTAGACAAGAGTTTGGAAAGATCATAGACAGTGATCCGGGTTTAGTATTGGTTTAAGAAGGTTTGTTTCCTCGTTCAGATTCATCCTTCCGGACTGATGAGATCATCCAGTTATACATGACTAACTTGCAGAAGTAAGATCATCAACTGTGTGATTTGGATACTCACCCCTCTTCGAGTTCTAGATACCAAGGTTATTTATCTCAAGTCACTTATAGACTTTGAGATTAGGCTTGTTGAGAGTTGGTGTTGGTCACAACCAATTATGGTTTGTGTAACCAGATAATTTGTTTTCTTAAGATACTTTTTATAAAGATCACTCCAAATGTACTCTTGACTAGATGATCTAGACCTATTTTATCATGTCAGGTGAAACATTGGTCACTTTGGTTTGTTTAAACTTTCGCGCCAAAATTTCCCGTACTTTTAGATGCATGCTTTGCAAATGCACATATTAAATTTAGATCCTTATAACTTCCCTAACACTGGGATGTTACAGTATCTCCCCCTTAAGAAGAACTTCGTCCCGAAGTTCAACCTCTCTCACGTAAAGATAGGTAGAGAGAACTTCTGTAGACTGTTGAATCTTCACATCTGTTTCTTGTGTTGACCTTGACATGTGAATCCTCTTGTCTTCATTGTACACCTTCCACTGTCTTGTATGATATTCTAATAGTATGACAGTTGTTAGGACAACTCTGTCTTGTTACTAGGCCTTCCTAATGGTCTCACGAAGAACCACGTGGTATTTCCACCATATAGTGGATACCAGGTTTAATTCTCTGATGAATAGGTATGGTTTCCTAACTCTCACAACTTTCTGAAGAACAGTTGGTACATCTACCAGGTGATGAATAACCAATAAGATTCTTCTGATACAATGGGTATTGTCTATGGTTAGACTCCATTTGGTTTAATCTAGTGGTCTGAAGATAAAGATTTTTCAAAGAAACTTGTACAATGTAGTGTACATTGACTTAGACTCAATTATTAGTGAAAAAATCTTCGAGTTTCCTCGAGTTTAACTTTTTCCTACATGTGACTATAACCTATTCCATTGGTTACTTCCTATGGTCCTTCTACATCCTTGGGTTTTGACTTCTATGGGACGACTCTATGAGTTTATCTATCGAACTTCTAATCTTTTCCTTCTAGGATATAACTACTCATGTGATTTTCTTGGCATCACTTGTGGTAGCTCACCATGTGTTGATGTAGTAGCTCACCAATTCCAAACAAGATGTAAAATGTGGTCCATTACCATCAGTGCTTTGTTGATTTCTGCCTTCTTGACTTCAAGGACTTCCAAAGCTTTGATAGTTGCTTCAATCAGTTGAGATTTCAGACCGCTCTCAAACTAATCCTATACCCTCTAGACCAGTAACATCAAGAAAGAACTCAGTGTTGTTGCACATGCATATGCACATCAAGTTCAATCTTCATGTATAGATCTAGTCAATCAAAGATTCAAATAAGATCCAATAAATCCCAAATGCATTCATCACTCATGCATCAAAAGCCTGTGAAATAACAGTACTTAGAGTAAAACATCTCAAGTACCAAGGCTCTCAAATGCTATACACTACAAGTAGGTATATATATTACCTTGTAATCCTATTCTACACAACCACTCTTTGCCCAGGTAATTACTCCAATTGCATGCCTTATTGCAATGGAATAAACCAAGAAAAATTGATCCTAAAGTAGTTGTTGTCTAACTTGGTTCCATACCGAACTAAGTATTATGCATTTGAATTACTTCATCTTGATTATGATAATCTTCTCATGGTATCTGTGGATCCTTCATGGTGTTGATCACGTAGTGGTAGTAGTAATGTAGCTTCCATCAATTCCTATGCCTTCTCCTAGTTCTATACTATACTATAATGATTCACCTCTTGACTTGATAACTAAGGATATGGTATATACCCTGTAGTTACCATGGTTTATAATAACTCTTAAGGATTCTCAACATCCATTCTGGATGACTCCTATTCTAACTCAATACCATATTCTACACCATCCTATTCATTCATAGAATGGGGTAATCATCACTTTGACTTAAGCATCTCTGACTATGTCAGAACACTCTTTTTCCCAATAACACTGATACACACTAGACTTCTAACTATTCATACCTAGGTATTAAAAAAATAGATAAGTATCTTTACTCATGTTGAGCAAGAATATTCTATACAAGTATGATTATATCATTCTCAACTGAATGATCATCATAGTTGTAGGAAATATGGTTTAGATAAGATGGCTTTCTATAGTCTTTACCAACCTACAGATCTCCTAAAAGGTTTTAAACCTAAGGTCGCTTCGCTCTGATACCATCTGTGGTGACCCAGCACGCCACTGCATGTGTAGTGCGCAAGTCGGTGACATAATACTCACAGAAGGACTTATCCGTGAATATTACATCTCTCAGAGTGGTACAACAGAAACACAGCGGGTCCAAGCAAAGCTATAGGATAAAAACTTCATTACAAAATCTTGAGAATCTCATTGATGAATCAAGAAGATCTCCTGCAATTGAAACATCAGAAGAAGCATTTCGAATATCCAAGCTGGAGAAGAATTCTAGTTCAGAACTATCCTACTACGGCTGATGCCAACCCTAATCTATGGCTTATAATAGCTAAGTCCAAGTATGATCTTCACCTACACCTTGATATCTTGACCTCCACCAGAGTTGTTGATGATGATATATTTTATCGACTAAGTAGTAGATCATTCCACGTAGCTCCTTAAGGCAGCGATGGCTTCTCGATGACGACTTCAATAGGCTTCAACTCTAAGCAAAGGGGTCAAACGGGATAGAATGAGTAACGAGCGTTACTCAGCAAGTTCATGATATACAGTGGGTGGTTGATGCACTAATTACAGCTTAAGACTCGAAAGAGTCATAAACTAATGCAAGGTTTTGTAAAACTTTCTTCAAGAGGTTGCTTTTACTTCTGAAAACTATGCCCGCCAGACCATCACAGGAGCTAGAACTTCATGGAGTTGCCTTTCCTGTAGCGTTCGCAGTTCCTTCCCGGAATAGGGGGTAACATGCCACATCCTTTTACACTCTGCAGAGGTGCGTTACTTTACCCATGGACGACCAAGACTATGTTGCACAACCAGGCTCGAGATCATGTCCACTCCCACTCAGGTGTGGGGCCCGGTAGTTGGTCCAAGCCAAACCGTGCTTCTCCGCACAACGCATGCCCACCCATTTCTGCCAGCAGGTTCAACGCCTGATTCCACCCCTCACGATGGAGATCTACGCGCCCCTGGCAGACACTCATAGACCCCAGAGCCCGTGGGACGTAAGGGCTCCCACCCATGTGCATGTAGTCCCGCAAGACCTACAGCGTACGTCTCTGGCAGTCCGTTGACATGCGAACGAGAAAAGTATCACGGCTGACTTACTCCCCCCATAGAAGACCCATGGTTAACGCGGTATTTACGGCGCACCGAGTTCTGACGGCATTTGTGATTAATTCCTAGGTAATATGTTCCCGTGCAGATGGAACCTTCCTTTGACCTATTCATCTTACCATGGTCCCATCCGCCCACCAAACAGAACACTACCACTCGGGTAGTCATTCAATTAGTCATTTTATTATAAAAATAGGATCATGCATTCTTTTGAGAACAGGTGGTAATACGATAGGTTTTTTTTTTTTACAAATAGTTTGTTATGGAGTACTGCAAAGGATATGAGCAAGTGATGAACTTGCCTGAGATTGAAATGACCATAAAATTCCATGTCTTCGGGTCAAGGGTCACGTAGAACATCCTGACGTCTGAAAGATAGCAAAGTAATCACGGTAAGGACTACAGAAACACTGGCAACATGATACATGCATAATAATAAGATGCAATCGTGAAATACCCTGGAAAATACCCCAGCTTACAAGTGTAAGCCATATTTGATATGGTAACTTAATCTTATGAGTTTTAGGTGAATTGTTTCATTACTTGTGGTGATGTGGTTATTACTATTTTTAGTCTTACATGTGTTTCACTTTTATTTAGCAAACAATTGTTATCTTGTTTAGGTAAAAGTGTTTATTACTTGATTAAATAACAAAATAACAACACATAGAAAATAATTATTGAATAGATAACAGACACATTTTATTATATGCTTGAAAGTGTAGAGCTAATGACAATGAGTTTAGTTGATTCATTAGTTGCTTAGGGTTCTAACTCATATTTTTAGTTGGAAATATTGCAAAATGCTATGCACTAAGGAATTGAGTAATGTTCACTTTTATGCAGGTGATAAGATGATAAAATAATAATAAGGATAATGTTTTAAGGAAAGCAAACATAGTTTGTTATGCTTTGGAAATATTGTTCTTGTGAAAGTATTGCTTAAGTAAAATGGAATTTCTTGTAATACCCATCTAAATCTCATGCTAAGGTTTTAAGTTTAACCAGTGATCATCTTCTATTAAGTAAGAGTTGTAATTATGAATTAAATTCTTTTGAAGATATTAACTGCAATCCTAAAGTAATAAAATGAGGTCATACTCAGTTCTCTAGATAAGATTTTAAACACCGAAAAGAATAATTCAATGATGTGCTTATGTGTTTAGAATGAGGGAACTTTAAATGATTAAGATTTAATTATTAAGTTCTAAATTGATTTGAATAATTTTGGATTTAAAGGCTTAAAGAATATATTATTTTCCATTTCCTTTATTAACTTGTTTTATGTTGATTTTCTTATTTTTCTTGGATAAATCAGGAAATAGAGAATTAGCAAATTCATAAAAGAATAAGGCATTAAAGTTTTATAAGTTGGTATTTATAACAAAGAGTTAAGGATAACATTATTCTTCAATTATTTAGTAGTGTTATTTATTTTGTCATAATTTATTTTGAATTCATAAGTTTAAGGTAAAATAGGTATTGTATCATTTAATTTAAACTATTAGGGTATTAGAGGATTTATATTGTATAATTTATTTAAGATTTTATTTAATTCTAATTTCTCTAGTTTCTGATGATTTTTATTGATATGATTTTATTTCTATTATTTTTCTTTAAAGAAAATTGGTCAAAAGACCAACTAGCCCCCAGGCTGACTGGTGGGCCAACCCACAAGTGGGTTGGGTCAAACCCACTCGGGTGAACCCGAGCAGGCGACACAGACCCACACTCGATCCCCCCCTCGCTCTCAATCCTTCTCCTCCCTGCTCTCTCGCGGTCCGGAGTCGCCGCCGTCGACGCCGCGTTTCCCCGCCTCTCTCCGGTGTTGCCCGCCGCCGCCAGTGGTCACGAAAGACGCGCCACGCGCCGCTCTACTCTCTCCCGCTCTTCGATCTGGAATTCTCTCCCGGAGACGGCCGTGCGCCACCCAAGTCCCCGACTAGGGTTTCGGTGATCTTATGCCTCGTCGCCGCCGAGCTGCCCCCGCGCTGATCCAGGGATTCCCCATGGTCTGGATGTGTTGCTGTGGTGCTGCTGCGACCACGGAGATGTGGGCGCTGTCGGGACGGTTCCCGGTGAGCAACCACGGCTCCACCGCCGCCGGCGACCTCGCTACGCCACCTGGATGTGTTCACCACGACGGTGAACACCTGTCAGTACTCCTTACCTCTCTTCTCTTCCTCCTACTCTCTCTGCTCCCTGCTCTCCATCCCTTCATGCTCTGGAACCAGGCCATCGAGCCTGAGTTCATGCCATAATGGATTCTTGACTGTGGACCCCTGATATTTGGGATTCAATTGCTGCCACCTGTGTTGTGCCTTCTATGAACACCCCTGTGATGCTAATTTCCTTAGGATGCCCTGATGCTATACTATCTCGATCTGGGAAATCTTCCAGTATGTGAATCTTGTTGAGTGGAACCGATGTTGTGGTCTACTGGAACTAGAGGATATACCCTCAGTGAGGAATTAAAATTCACTAAGGTTTTCCCCAGGTGCTTATGTTGCCTTAGCCCCACTCTGTTTGATTTCTAGCAAATCACACCATGTATGCATAATTGAGAAGTGGGAATCTTTACTGGCTAGCTATGCATGCTTGCTGTGGGTGCTACTCTGGACCTCATGGTTCAGAGAATGTGCCACAGCTATTTCTGTGGTTTGATTAGCTAGAATATGGCTTGTGCCCCCTCTCTCTCTGTACTTATTGAACCCTGATGACATTGTTGTGTGCCTGTTGTGATGAGGTATTATTCCCTTGGATTAGTGCCCAGCAACAGTTGTGCACAAGATTGTGAGCTAGAAAATATCCCAGTGAGAATTTCTTGAGGATTTATGCCCCTAGTTTCATCTGTACTGATAAGAACATGTTACTTGCTTGATTTGCCCCTAAACAATTTTTATCTGATAAGAACAGTTGCTTCTATCTTGATTAAGCCCCTGGCCAGTGATGTAAAGCCTGAGGCCCAAGTTTAAATAAGAACAGATGCTAGATTTGGTAATTTTTAATTTCCAGTGATGAACTTTAGCATAGCACTTCTATGCCTATCTGAGGAAAACAACCCCAGCCTGCTTGCTGTGCATAATCTAGCAATTGCTTGCTAGATGGTGTGTAGTTAACAACCTGGGGCTTGTTGGTTATAGATGGTTTGTGTGCTTGTGGACTGCTTGCTCCCCAGCCTTGCTCCTCCACTTGTAGCTTGGCCTTGTGAAGATCTTGCTCCAGGTGTGCTTTCCCAGCTAGTGGCTTGGCCTTGTTGTTATCCTACTGGATCTATGGTCTCACAAATCTTGGTTGGATGAATTGAGTGGTGGTGCTGTGGGTTCCTGGTGGTTGTTCTTGCTGTTCTTGCTGGAGCTGTGCAGCTCGAGCTGTGAACAGGGAAAATGGGATGTGATCCCCTCCCCTTGCGGCTGGTGTGTTATTTATACCACAGCAGGGGTTTTGACAGCACAACAGTGTGCTCATGAGTGTGTTGTTTGCTTGTGTGCTAGCTGAGAAGATATTTCCTGGGAGATATGCTCGGTTTGCACTTGGTCTTATCCTAGTGCTGTACTTATTTTTGGCTTGCCACTTGTATTACCTGATACTTGCCCATGATGTTGGTCTGAGGCTCTTTAACTGATTTGAATAGATACTACATGTAATTTACTTAACCCAGTGATGAGATTAGCAGTGCATCACACTGCAAATCTGAGGGTACTAATCCCCACTCACCCACTTTTCTTTTATTTTCTTTTGTTTATTTTGCAGGAACAGAAGATGAATTGGAGACTATAACTTTGCAAGGATTAGTTTAGGAATTTATTTTGTAATTGTCCACTTGTAATAGAACATGTAATTTTCCATTTGTTGGATTATGTAATGACTTTGTATTATTGTTTTATTATCAATAAAGTTTAATATTTTCTTTTTCTTATTTACAATGAAATTGGAAATGTCCAATATTTATTATTTCATAGTTGTTTCCATTTGATTATGTTAATAGTATTTTCTTGTTTATTCAATTTGAATTCAAATTCAATTCAAATACTCACAAGTTTCAAATCATTCAAGTTTGAACTCCTCAATTTCAAATTTAATCAATAAGTCATGTCGAAATTCCACTCTCTTTCAATATTGGTCTCTCTCTCTCTCTCTTTCTCTCTCAACTAGAATATCGATGGAACCTCGATCCCTCCAGGTCTAGTACTTGCGAATAAGTCTCCAGTTGCCACTTCTCGTCTGATGATGTCTCAGAGTAAACTACCAGCTTGTTCCTGTATAATCTAACCTAATGAAACTCAAGTGTTTAATGCCCTCAGAAATAATCTGCTTACAAGATTGATCAGGTCCTGTACTCAAATTATTCTTGTATGGCACCAAACACCAGGATTTCACCCCCTCGGTTGATATCTTCTATCTTGGCTCCCTCCTGGGTTGCTTCTCTTGTGGTCATGGTCATGCAGGAATGTAGACAAGAGTTTGGAAAGATCATAGACAGTGATCCGGGTTTAGTATTGGTTTAAGAAGGTTTGTTTCCTCGTTCAGATTCATCCTTCCAGACAGATGAGATCATCCAGTTATACATGACTAACTTGCAGAAGTAAGATCATCAACTGTGTGATTTGGATACTCACCCCTCTTCGAGTTCTAGATACCAAGTTGATTTATGTCAAGTCACTTATAGACTTTGAGATTAGGCTTGTTGAGAGTTGGTGTTGGTCACAACCAATTATGGTTTGTGTAACCAGATGATTTGTTTTCTTAAGATACTTTTTATAAAGATCACTCCAAATGTACTCTTGACTAGATGATCTAGACCTATTTTATCATGTCAGGTGAAACATTGGTCACTTTGGTTTGTTTAAACTTTCGCGCCAAAATTTCTCGTACTTTTAGATGCATGCTTTGCAAATGCACATATTAAATTTAGATCCTTATAACTTCCCAAACACTGGGATGTTACAAAAGCTCATTCATATGTTCCATAACCCTTTTACTTTCAGTCCCACAAAAAGGTTCTTTCTCAACAATATATATGTAAGATAAATTAAGAGATAAATCATAATCCTTATCTTTAATGTATATGGGAGATGTAGCAAACCTAGCATCACGAGAAGATCTGTATTTAACAGCATGTCTTGCAAGAATACTCTTAGAGCACTTGCACTAGTAGTAGCTTGAACTTCTTCAATAAAGTCATCATTAAGTTCAATATAGGTTTCATCAGGATCACCACTAGGAATTTCTCTAGACTCGGGTGTGTCAGAGAGAGCTTGTCTGTCCTGGACAGGATAGATCTCAAAGGTTCGAACACTGGGGGCTAAACACGCTTCTAGAGGAGGCTCCGAGAGAGTTTACCCAGGTTTAGGCCACCAGTGTGGTGTAAAACCGTACTCATGCTTGTCTGATGGATTACACTGTGTTGATTACAGTACAAAGGCGAGCTTGTGCTCGGAACAGACTACTGGGAGTCTATGATGGTTCGAGCTCCTCGTGCTCATGGGCCGGTGGTGCCCTTCTTGTACTGGCGTTTGGACCTCCTTCCCGCTCATTTGGCGGGAAAGGGTTACCACAAAGTGCCAAAGGAGGAGTGTCTCGTACTTCTGCGCCTCCTGCGTGGTCCTGGTCGCTTGGGGATAGCTCCACCGTCCATGGTGTCACGGTGGGGGATCCCAGTGACGCCTCCTTCGTCTTGTAGTGTGGTCTTGGTCTTCCTGCACAAAAGGGGCAATCTTTGGGAACCCCTTTGGTCGCCGCAGTTGTCCTTCTGGCCTTTATACACCAGAATGGCAATTGGGGACAAAGTGGCTCTGCGGCGCCTCCGTCGCCGCTAAGAGGAGCGATCGTGAGAGGCACGTGGGCTGCCTCCTCTCGAAGCGAGATACCCAAGGAGGGGGCAAACGCGAAGTAAAACCCCTCTCCAGGGCAAGATCTCCAGCGGGTGGGCCTAGGAAAGGGAGCACCGCCTGGCGTGGATGGAGCTCTTGCCCTTGGAGCTGCGTACTAGGCTGGGCCATAGCTGTCGCCTCAGGGTACCCTGGTATCCAGAGGCCCGACAGTAGCCCCCGGGCCCGCGGGGCACACGTGTCTGTAGGATGTGAGGAGACACGGGGCCAACTGCTGCGGGCCAGACCTCAGCACGTGTCGACAACCCACGACCTTCCTGAGGCAACGGCTTCTAGCGACGTGGGGGGCCCCGCCCATAAAGGCTGCGGATTTACTGAGGCTCCATTCTCCCTCTTATCCTTTCGCCGCCTGGAAACCGCTCATTCTCCAGATCCCCATTTTCCTTTGAGATCTTCTCCCCGTGATGGCCGACAAGAAGGCTGCTCCAGCGGCGAAAGGCAAGCAGGTTGTCACGGAGAAACCTTCATCGTCGTGGCCGCACTCGATCTTGGAGCCATCCCGCATCCACTCGGTGACTTCGCTAAAGAGGGTACTCCCGATGGTGGCCTCCTCCACCAACAATTATGGGCCCACCTTGCTCTTTGTTGGGTCGGCTCGACTCAACTTCCTCCCAGCGGACGCCTATTCCTTCTTCCCCCACACCCTTTTCTCCGACCTTATTCATCCTTTCTCCAACTTCTTTTTGGCCATCTTGGATTGTTACCAAATCCGCGCTCCTCACCTTCACCCCAACTTCGTTCTAACCCTGGCCATTTTCGTGTTCTGGTGCGAAGGTTTTCTCAGTGTTAGGCCCTCACTGGCCTTCTTCCGCTCCTTCGTCAGCGTTTGCGTGACGGGCCAAGGTCGTTGCGCCCGGTGCGCCTACTTCCGCATTGGTCTGGGTAGGGGAGCTCTGTTCCCCCTACTGGACCACAAGAAGAAGGTGGATGCCATTGTCAGCCGCTGGGTGTTTATGGATGCTGGTGCCTCCACGGTTCTTCTTGAGGTGCCTACAGGTAGGCCCAGGAAGCATGTCGTCTGGCCCAGGAAGTCCTTGATGGTCCGGACATGGCTCCCCTAGTGCAGAGGATGGAGGATTAGCACGAGAGCAGGCTTGAGGCGCCCATGCTTGTCCACGAATTCGTTCGCCAAATGTTGGCGCCTCTTCAAGAACACGAGCACCTCATGTGTGCTACTGTGGCAACACAGAGGACAACATGAGGCTCAACAGCTCCCTCCTTGAGGGCAGGGAGATCGAGGTAATGATGCGGACCCTCCTTGGCAGGGACACCGCGCCACCTCTTCCTCCCTCCATAGTCTCCCTTTACAGTCTTGAACAAGCGGGGCGTGACGCGGTGGTCGGCGCCATGCCTCGCTTCGATAGGTGGGGGCTCCTGGCTGAGGGTGAGACGTCTCGCCAAGAGAACCCCTTTCTCCCTTGCCTCCCTGCGGAGAGCGATGCGGAGCCGGCTGAGACGGAGGACTCCACCCCAACTGAGCCGGCTCCCGGGCGTGTGTCGAAGAAACGCCCTCTTGAGAAGGTCACGCCCGCCCCGGCCCGAGAGACGGGTAGCGAGTCGTCGATGGACTTGAGCACTCCCTCTCCGCCTACTGCACACTCGACGACCCCCGATGCGGCAGCAAGAGTGGAGGGGCCGCGCCCCGTGAAGGTTGATGCAGGCGCGGGGGGCTCTTCGATGGCCAAAGCTGCCGTGACACGCCCCCTTGGTGGAAAACGCGTTCCACGAGCTTGGGGGTACTAGGGAGAGTAAGTCCCTAATTATGTTGGTCTTCTTTTCTTCAAGTGGTACCGGAGCTGATTCCGTTATTGTCGCAACTCCCCGAAGAGGGTGAGGGTGTCGGAGACACCTAGCCCCCAATCCTCAAGAGGGGCGGTCCGACCCGTCGCTCCCGAGGCGAGGTGCCCGCCCCCCCCCCCCCCGCGCGCGCGATCTCTGGCAACTGAGGAGCTCGTGCACCCCGTCGTTTCCTCGTCGGGTGGCGAGATGGAGGCTGGAGTGCCGCCCGGTGAACCTTCTGCTGATGATGACCCGTGGCCTGAGCCAGACGTCCTGATCGAGGACGACCCTGTGTCTCCTCCGGCGTCGCCTCCAACCGCCACCGCTCGCTCAGGGACGACTTCAGAGCCCCCGAGCGATGCGGTCGGGGCAACCTCCATCGTAGTGGGCGTCGGGGGAGGAGAGGTTGCCTCCACTGTCGTGGTGGTGTCACGGCAGATGCCATAGGATGGCTAAAGTTGTGGGGACGATGGACGCTGGAGGCGTTCGGGGAGGGATCACTCAGCGAGTAGCCGCGTGAGTGTGAAGCTAGCACTGCAAACAACAAGATCTACCCAGGTTCAGGGCCCTCGTGTGGAGGTAAAACCCCTACTCCTGCCTTTCTCTCTGTATATTAGTGTCTCACCGAGTAGCCACAGTACAAATGTTCTTGCTACCGAGTAGCAGCGGTTCTGGGATCCCTCGCGCAGGAGGGGGCAGGGCACCTTATATACTCGGTGCCCAGCCGGATACAACCAAATACAAACAGATGTCGACATAGTGTGCACATCGTCCTTCTTCCGAGCTCCCGCTGACAGCTTTGGCTTCTAAGTTTGTCCGGTGCGGAAAGTCGTTGGGCAAAACCAAGTAACCGATATGTTATCACTGCCACAAACACAGAGTAGGTCCCCCTATCCTGCGACGCCCTGCTGACACACTGTTGCTGTCAGGCACGCGCTCCGTAGATGAACAGTGCCATGAACAGTGCCAAAGTACGGACCCGGGATACGCGGGATTCTGTGTCAGAACGGCTTCTTGACTTCTGGCCCGAGTAGGATCCCGCCATTTCTACTCGGGCCAATTCTTCTACTCGGGAGAACGTTACTTCCTTGATTCGCCCTTCCGGCCATCTATATGTAAGACCGAATAGCAGTCGACCGGGTAGCGCGTACCGGGTAGCCAGCTACTCGGCCCAACATCCTCTTCTGATCTTGCCCTTAGCACTTGCCTTTACCCTACTCGGGGGTAACCCCCCGACAGCAGTCCCCGAAGCTGGTAGAGTCCAGCGAACTTGTTTACTGGGCTCTGCCAGGTTAAAACCAACCTTGACAATCTTGCCCTTGAACCTTGGGATGCCGAGTAAAACCTCCGAGTAGCCCTTGATTTTGTCTTAAGTTTCTTCCGAATAGAACCACTTCTCTTCTCTGTAGCCGAGTAAAAGGACTTGGCGAAATCTCGAATCGAAATCTCTATGTGGCCGAGCAGAATCCGGCTTTCCGCGGTGCAACTGGGCACGTGTCACGCGGACACGACCCCGACGCCTCGGTACTCGGGAACTGACAGGCCACGCGCCCAGTTTTCACGGAGTGGGCCCACTAGCCCGTTATGTCCCATCAAAGGCAGTGATTACCCACGATCACGTCGTGGGATTAATTGTGGCCGTTACGCACACGTTCCGCGCTGTGTGTGTTTCTAACCGGTCCACACGGCCCACGCCGCACGATCTATGCCACGATCGATCCCACTTCCTCAAATCGTAACGGCAACCCGAGGGGAGGTATAAATACCCCCTCGGTGACTCCTTATTCCTCTTCCTGCTCTCACTTTCCCCTCGCCTCCTCGTTTCTCCGCCGCCAGCGAGCACCTCGCCGCCGTGCGTTTCACCGCACCGCTGCGATTCTCCCCGCGCCGAGAGGCCGGCTCTTCCATCCAAATCCACCACTCCTTCACCAAATCCATGGCCCGTGACGACGACGCCCGCGCCGGCTGGTCCGGATCTGAAGTCACAGCGGAGGAGTTCCAATGGTTAGTGAACACCCGGCGAGTTCCTCCCGGTGTTCGCTGCCGGCATCCTGGCCGCGAGCTCGTCCCCACTCCGGAGGAGGGCGAGCACGTCGTCTTCCTCGCGCACTTCGCGCGAGGATTCGGGTTGCCAGTCTCCAACTTCTTCCGGTCTTTTCTCAACTACTACAGCCTTCAGCCGCACCACCTCCCGCCTAACGCCATCGTCATGCTCGCCTACCACGCTGTGGTGTGCGAGGCATTCTTGGGCATCCGGCCCACCACGATGACCTGGGCTCGATATTTCTTCTTTAGAAAGCAGAGCAAGGCCAAGAAAGATGGCGCGGACAGCAGCCGCGGCCTGACGGAGACGGGTAGCGCCATGATGGTGCAGCGCGGCGGGACCAATCACCCGCGCATCAAAGGTTTGGATTCTGTCCGCAAGTGGCAGAGAACCTTTCTCTACGTGAAGAACATCTCCGTCGAGAAGGGAGTTCCCCCTGCGGACCAGATTAATCTGCCCAGGTGGACCAACACTGCTCCCACCGGGCAGAATTGGAGGACCAAGCCGCCAGTGGATAGCGACCTCAAGCAGATGGACGGGCGCCTTGCCAAGCTGATCGAGAAGGGGCTCAAAAGTGACGACCCTATTGCTTGCTGGATCTCCAGACGGGTGCTTCCGCTCCAGCGCCGCGCACACCTCATGTGCTACATGGGTGGCCACCGGGACTGCACTCGGACGACCACGTTCGCGCTCAGCAACGCGGACGTTGCCGTCTGGGCGCGTTCCATCATGACCACCGGCCTCAGGGACAACTGGCAGTACGGCTTTGTGCCGTTCAGCCGCACGAAACCAATCAAACGGGTAAGTCTTTCCCCTCTTGTTTCCTGTGTACTGACACCGAGTAGGTACTTCTCTTAGCTTAACATGCCTAGTATCCGCACTCCGCGCCGAGTAGGACACTTAATCAGTATTGCTCAGGCTTCATGTGCTTTATGTCTGCACGCCACGCCGGGTAGAACACTTGGCAATATTCCTTAGGCTTTATATGCTTTATGTTTGCACGCCCTGCCGAGTAGAACACTTAGCAGTACTCCTTAGGCTTCGTGTGCTTTGTGTTTGCACGCCCTGCCGAGTAGGATGCCTTCATGCTACTCGACTAATCTGTGATACTTGCCTATGTTTCCAGGTTCTTGCTCGTCAGATCGCCGAGAGCGAGGACCGCTTCGAGGCTAACTGGGAAGAGGACCGACAGGAGGACGATGAGGTCTCCTACGACACCGCGGACAAACTCAACATCCCTCATGCCGCCCAGACGGAGAAGCGTCATGTGGACGCGTCCGTTCGGGACTGGTCCGAGGACGACGACGAAGGTGATTGAGCTCACCTTCATGGTTGCGAGTAGCGCTATCCAATTTCCTCCTGTTTCTTAACTATTTCCTTCTCTCCTTTTCTGCAGATGATGGTGATGCCGCCGCTGAGGAAGAGGACGAGGATGAGGGTGAGGACGAGGACGCCCTTAACGTCGATCCGCTTGCAGTCGCTACTCCCGCCACTCGCAAGAGGGCAGGTAGCGGTGCTCAGGAGCCCCCCAGCAAGAAACCCAAGCAGGCCGTGAAGAAGGTTAGACAGGGGAGACGACTACCGCCTTCCCGTGCGGGGTAAGTAACTTTCTCCCGAGTTGCGCATCGCTGTTGCTGCTTTTTGGTTCCTTCTTCCTTTCTTCCTTTTCTTATTTTTCTCTTCTCTTCAGCGCCCCCTTGGATGCTAATGCTGCCGCCGCTCCGTCCAAATCCAAGAAGAGGCCCGCCATCGATGTCGACAAGCTTATTGACCTCTCTGAAGAGGATGAGACCGCAACAAAGGACAGGGCGCATGCGTCCTCTCCTGTGAAAGGAGAAGACGAGGACGACGTCCAGTACATGGTTACTGACGCCCACGACGCCGAGCAGGAGCAGCGGGCCCGCGCAGAACAAGAAGCGCAGGACGCTGCTTACGACGAGAGACAACTTTCTCCCCCAGCTGCCACAGCCGGGGAGAACACAGAACAAGACCCCGAGCAGCACGACCAGGCCGCCCTTGAGCGGCAGGAGGAGAACCAAGAGCAGCCAGCAACAGGGGTTGCTGACCCAACTGACCCCGCGGCCCAGCCTCGGGTAGAGAGACAAGAAGAATCACAGCAAGATCCCGCAGCCGAGCAGCGGGTTGAGATAGTTAACGAGATGGAGCAGGACCTGCAGATCCACACGCAGCCGGATGTTGCGCCGGGTAGCGAGCCCTTGGTGCCGCCTACCCAGCAGGCCACTTCATCCACCGCACCGAGCTCCCCGCCGGTGAAGAAGACCAAGATTACAACGAGCCCTCCAGCCAAGAAGGAGGCTGCCGAGAAGAAGGCCCCCGAGAAGAAAGACACCGAGAAGAAGACCGCCGAGAAGAAGGCCGTCGAGAAGAAGGCCTCTGAGAAGAAGGCCTCTGAGAAGCAATCTGCCCAGCCTGACGCCAACGTCCACAAGAATCCTCCTCGTGGTGCCGCGCAGGACTCTGCCGCCGCCCCAACCAATTGCAAGAACTGTCGCCAAGGCCGGGCAGCTCACCATTGGCGATTCCGGTGCAGCCGTTGACGCAGCCGCAGGACCAAGTTTGCCAGATCCGCCTACCTATCCGCCTTACTTGGTGAAAATGAGCAAACAGCACAGCATGCCGCTAACCGCGGCCGAGAAGAAACTTGCTATCAGGAAAGGCAAACAGGCCACGGCTGTGGACTCCAAGCCGCCAGCCAGGAACAAGGACAGATCCCTCTCAATTTTCTCGCGCGAGGTCCAGGAGGCCGAGGTTACGTCCAGGGGGCTCGAGGAGATGATTGACCGTGTAGGCTTCATCGACGCCGAATGGAACAACGACATCCTTGGCAACAAAACCTGGCACGGCTTGGCTTTGGGCGATTTGGACCATATGCGCATTGACTGGAACAAGGCGGACATGGGCTACAATCTCATGACCATCTCGTCCAAGACCAGCACGCTTGCCGCCAAGCTGATCGTCCACCGCAAGGCCGCAGAGGATATCGAACAAACTTATGCAGTAAGTTTCGCTCACCCAATTCGAGTTGCATTTTTCTTATCTTCTACTCTTCTCCTTCTTCTTATCCATTACCCAGTCCCCGAGATTCTGGCCGAGTAGACGGATACTCAACCGAGTTGCCGTCTTCTCGGGTTGAATCTTCCCGATTTGTGTCTGATTCGTTTTCTTTCTGCTTCTCAGAATAGCCTTTTGAAGAGAACAAACTTGTACCGGCGACTGCTCTGGAACCACAGGATCGCTAAAAGGCGCCTTGAGGCCCTCGAAATGGAACGCAAGACTGACGAAGCGACGGAAAAGGAGGTCATGGATCGCACCCTCCAGATTTCCGAGATCAAAAGTAAGCTTTTAGCTACGCGGTTCCTGCGTTTTGTGTTTACGCCCGCTTTTGCTTTCTGCTCTAATCGATTCCTTTCTGCAGGCAAGTTTAAGACCTTGGCAGAGGAGCATGCGAATTGCCGCGCTTTTATTGAGAGCGGTCAAACTACGATTAAAAGGCTGGAAGGTGAGTTGGTGTTTTTCTCGGCTTGTTTTCCTTCCTCCCATCTTTACTACTCTACTGACCGTGTTTTGCTCTTCACAGAAGACCATAAGAAATTTGTCGAGGAGCATCTCGACTGCCTCAAACCCGCCGAGGTGCAGCAGCAATTGGCGAGTCAGGCTGTAGAGTTGAAGAAAGAGCACACCACCGAGATGGAACCTCTCCAACTCCAGCCGCGAACCGCTCTTCAAAATGCCCTCGATATAACTACCGAGAAGAACAAGTTAGCAGCCGAGAAGAAGAAGATTGAAGCAGCTGCCAAGGCCGAGAAAAGGGCTCTCGAGCTGGAGTGCGATACGCTGAGGAAGAGCCACTCGGATCTCATGCTCCAGCTGGCCCAGTTCCGGAGGGTGGAAGAAAGGCACGTTGCTGACGAGGAGTCATGGGAGAAGATGCTGCAGTCGCTACTTTGCGAGCTGAACAGTAAGTACCCGCTTCCCTGTGCTTCGCTGTTCCTTTTGCTTCTCTGCTGCCTGATTCGCTTCTCTTCTCTGTCTCTGTTTCTAATCTTTTTGATAGCTTTTTCAGAAATCTTCCCCGACCTTTGCTCGGCCTGCAAACCTGCTCTTTCAAAGGCCCAAGCAGCTCGCACCGAAAAGGGGCAGCCCATGGATACTAAAGCTTCGATTGAAGACTGCTTCACAAACATGCAGGGGCAGCTCCAGCGTCTAAGGGGCGTGGGCACCGATCTGGTGCGACTGCCTTCAAACTCCATGACTTGTTCTGGCCTCGAGACTCTGCGCCAGCAACCATCCGTGGACTTGCCGAGAAGCTGAATGACGTTAAGGCCGAGCTGAAGAAGTGGCGAGCATCCAGAGCTCGGGCAGGCGCTGATATGCTGCTCCTCTTCGTCTGCAGCTGGTACGACAATCTGGATCTCAACCTTATCATCGAGATGCGCCGGGATTCGAGGTGGGAGAAGGATACCGACTGCGTGGCTCGCCGCCAGTTGGTTGCGTACGAGATCGCATCCTACGTGGATACCACGGGCTACATCGAAGGCGTCACCGAGCCCGACACGGATGTGGAGGGCGAGGGTGACGACGAGGATGAAGATGACGACGAGGAAGCCAGTGAGTCCGAAGGCCTGAGCTGCTTCAACAGTGCTGACGAGAAGACCGGGAAGGGGAAGGTCGCGGTCGTCGCGGATAGCGAAGATGAGGCCGAGAGCGAGAAGATGACTATCGACACCGCAGCGCTCGAATTCGGCACCTCATCAGGTGCTGCCCTCGACGACACGGCGCTACTCCGCACCCAAACTGCTGCCTCCACCTCGGCGACGAACCTCATCTCGGTGGCCACGGCCACCTCTGATCAGGCTGCCACCAACCCAGAAGCTGATGCGGCGAAGACTGACGCCACCAACTCGGAAGCTGACACTGCCAAGGCCACCTCCGAAACTGATGCCGCCAGGACCAACACCGAAGCTGATGTCACCAAGGCCAACATCGAGGATGCTGCTACTTCCACCTGATCACCTCCTGCAACTTTGTCCTTAAAACTTTTATCAGATCCCCGGGATGCGGGGTGCAGATGTATCGAAACAATTATGTTTGTCGCTTGCTACTCAGTTTTATTCGCGTTTGATGTTTTTAACATAGTCAATTTGAGCAGCCTTGGCCCGATGCCGGGTTGCGTTATTATGCAAGTCCCCGAGTTGCATTTCTTATTCGCTCTTCCTTTTTATCTCAGCTCTTACCCGCAACTTGTTGCTTTTTTGGTATTTGAGTCACAAGAATTCAAAGTTGGAGTTGCAAATACTTAGCCACTTAGAAACACTCATAGTAACGCAGCCCACCACTTAGCCGAAAAGGAGTTAACAAAAAAAATAGTAAAAGACTCCCTACTCGGTTCCTGCACTTTTTCTTTCCTTAGTAATTTTTCTTGTGCTTATTGACCTTTTGCTTGTTCTCTTGCTTGCCATGAAGCCGGGTTTCGGACAGCAGCAGAGTCGAAGAGTTCGCATGTAGGTTTAAACACAATACTAAATGTACTCATGAAATTTTAAGCAGAGCAACCGAGTGGACAGAAGTGAAGCCGGGTAGAAACACAGAGTAATTTTGGACGAGGGCAGTCCCCGAGTTCAATTTCAGATTGCAGAGTAGAATTTTAACTCGGATAAGAGGGTACATACACATCTTCGCTCACAAATGAAAGCGACGAAGTAGGGCTACATTCCAGGGGCGCTTAGATTCCTCTCCAGCTTTATCTGCCCTGTTCTCCTGTGATGGACGCACGTCCACGAGATAATAGGCATCATTGTGCAGCGCTTTGCTCACAATCAAAGGCCCTTCCCATTGAGGAGACAATTTGTGCATCCCGGTTGTGCGTTGCACAAGCCTAAGGACCATGTCTCCTTCTCGGAAAACCCTTGGGTTCACCTTTCGGCTATGATAACGCCGTAGGTTTTGCTGGTAGACAGCTGAACGTGACAGAGTAAGCTTTCTTGCTTCTTCGAGCAGGTCAACGTCATCTTCTCGAGCTTCTCTCGCCTCCACCTCAGTGTAGAGGGTTACTCGGGGGGAGTCATGCTCTAGGTCTATTGGCAACACGGCCTCAGCCCCGTATACCAAGAAGAATGGCGTGTAGCCGGTTGACCGGTTAGGGGTAGTCCTTAGACTCCACAACATCGCTGGCAACTCGTCTAACCAACACCCAGGTGTTTTCAGCAGTGGTTCAATTAGCATTGGCTTTATGCCTGCTAGCACCATGCCATTTGCTCTTTCAACTTGCCCATTGGAGGCGGGATGCGCAACAGACGCAACATCTAGCCAGATATGCTTATCTCTGCAGAACCGCACCATTGCGCCCTCAGCAAAATTTGTTCCGTTGTCCGTGATGATGCTGTGCGGGTAGCCGTATCTCAGAATCACATCTTTCAGGAATCGCACAGTTGTGGCTCCATCACACTTCCGAATAGGCTTCACTTCTATCCACTTGGTGAATTTAGCAACCATGACCAAGATGTGAGTCATGTTGCCTCTAGCCGGCTTGAAGGGGTTGACCATATCCAAGCACCAAACAGCAAATGGCCAAGTAATGGGAATGGTTTTCAACTCGGAAGAAGGCATGTGGATCTTACTCGCGAACATCTGGCAGCCGTTGCACTTCCTCACGATGTCTTCAGCTTGCTGCAGAGCTGTGAGCCAGTAGAAGCCATGCCGAAAAGCCTTCTTGACCAATCCCCGAGAAGAGGCGTGGTGCCCGCATTCTCCTTGGTGTATCTCCAACAGAATTTCTCCTCCTTCTTCTGGGTCCACACAGCGTTGCAGCACGCCGGTGGCACTTCTCTTGTGCAGCACATCTCGGAATATGGTGTAGCCCTTGGATCTTCTCTGAATCTGCCTTGCGATCACCTCATCTTCTGGCAGAGTGCCGTCCTTTAGAAAGGATAATATGGGCATGGCCCAACTCGGTGTCTCCCGTGTAGAAAACACTGGTTCGTCCACTTCCATCGGGATAGGCACCTCTGGCTGCTCTTTAGGGTTGGGAGCACTTCTCTGAAGCCCTGAACGATTGGCAAGAACCTCCTCAATGAATGCGACAGTCCCCGGGCTGAGGACAGCAGTCCCCGAGTATGGAGCGGCAGTCCCCGAGTAAGGAGTGGCAGTCCCCGGGTTCTCTGTTGCATTCTCCCAGTCAATCTCCATGGGAACGGCTTCTTCACTTGGCAGAGAAGGAACAAATATGGATTCCGAGTTGGGAGATGGCTTGATGGATGGCTTCCTCAAATGCTCCAAGGCAATCCCCGCCGGGATGGACTGCCGAGAAGACCCCAACTTGGACAGCTCGTCTGCTGCTTCATTCTCTGCCTGGTGAATATGCTGGAACTCGCAGCCTTCGAAGAATCCAGTCATAGACTGTACCAGGAAGCGGTATGATGCCATGTTAGCATCCAGAGCATCCCAAGTGCCAGAGACTTGCTGCACCACCAGATCTGAATCGCCATAGCATATAATGCGCTGCACGCCAACCTCCTTGGCTACTCGCAAGCCGTGCACTACGGCCTCGTACTCTGCAACATTGTTGGACGCCTTGAAATGGATTTGCAGCACGTACTTGAGTTGATCTCGCTTGGGTGATGTAAGCACCACGCCAGCACCAAGGCCTTCCTTCACCTTCGAGCCATCAAAGTGCATCTTCCAGTAATTGGAAACTGGAGCAGGAGGTTCGTACTGCACCTCAGCCCAATCCACCAGAAATTCCGCCAGAATCTGAGACTTGATGGCTTCTCTTCTCGCATATGCGGGAGCGTATGCGGCCAGCTCAATCGCCCACTTGGCTACTCTGCCACTTGCTTCCTTGTTGCCCATGATATCCGAGATGGGAGCAGAGCTCACAACCGTGATGGGGTGCTCTTGGAAATAATGCTTCAGTTTCTTGGCGCCCAGGTACACGCCGTAGGTCATCTTCTGGTAATGCGGGTAGTTCTGCTTGGAGCTGGACAGCACTTCACTGAGGTAGTATACTGGGCGCTGCACACTTTTGCCTTCCTCTTCTCGTTCAACCACAATCACCACGCTAACTACCCGGTTGGTAGCAGCGATGTACAGCAGCATTGGTTCTTTGGGTAGCGGACTAGCCAAGATGGGAGCGCTACCCAGCATTGCCTTCAGCTCATTGAATGCCACGTCCGCTTGCGGAGTCCAGACGAACTTTTCACTTTTCTTCATCAACTGGTACAGAGGCAGTGCCTTCTCGCCCATTCTGCCCAAGAAACGGCTCAGAGATGCCAAGCAACCAGTGAATTTTTGCACATCCTTCAGGGATCTCGGCAAAGACATGCTCTCAATAGCTTTTATCTTTGAAGGATTGGCTTCAATGCCCCGACTAGACACCAGGAAGCCGAGTAGCTTGCCAGCCGGAACGCCAAAGGTGCATTTACTCGGGTTCAGCTTCATTTTATACTTGCGCAAGTTAGCGAAGGTTTCCTCAAGATCGGCAAGCAGAGTATGTGTTTTATTCGTTTTGATGACAATGTCATCTACGTACACCTGCACATTCTTGCCGAGCTGGTTGTGCAAGCATTTTTGCATGCACCGCTGATAAGTGCCACCCGCATTTCGCAACCCGAAACACATGACACGATAGCAATAAGCCCCGTACGGGGTAATGAAGGCAGTCTTTATTTGATCAGCAGGACTGAGAGCTATCTGGTGAAAACTAGAGTAGGCATCTATGAAAGACAGCAGTTCACAACCAGCAGTGGAATCGATCACCTGATCGATGCGAGGTAGCGGAAAAGGATCCTTGGGGCATGCTTTGTTCAAGTCGGTGTAGTCGACACACATGCGCCATGCAGTAGCAGCCTTGGGGTCCTCCTTCTTCTTCTCGACCATGACCGGGTTGGCTAGCCAATCCGGATGCAGCACCTCCATGATGAAATTGCTTATCAGGAGCTTGGTGATCTGGTCACCAATGGCCTTCCTTCTCTCATCTCCGAAACGGCGCATAGCCTGCTTCACTGGTTTGGCGTCAGGACGCACATGTAACGAGTGCTCAACCAACTCCCTCGGGACTCCTGGTAAATCTTCATTGGACCAGGCGAACACGTCCCGATTCTCATGGAGGAAGTGGATGAGCTCGCTTTCCTATTTCTCCGCCAACCCGGAGCCAATGATGGCTACGCGGTCGGGGAACTCAGGGTCGACCTGGACCTTCTTTGTCTCTTGAGATGCCTGGAACGTGGTCCCGTGCTGGGTACTCGGCACGCCCTGCGCACCAGCTTGCGCGGATTGCGCCATAGCCACCACCTCGTACATCTTTTTCTTCTCGGCAGCAATCACCATGGACTCCGCCAACTGAGAACCAGCAGAGGCACACTCCATGGACTTCTTGTAATCACCAGAGATGGTAATCACGCCATTGGGACCAGGGATCTTCATCTTCAGATATGCAGTGTGGGTAGAGGCCATGAATTTTCTCAGAGCAGGCCTGCCGAGTAGGGCATGGTAGGGGCTCTGATGATCGACCACTTCAAACTGCAGGCTCTCTGTGCGGCAGTTTTCCCTGGTGCCGAATAGCACATCTATCCATACTCGACCAATCAGATTGCAAGAGACCCCTGGCACAATGCCATGGAAAGTGGTCTTGCTGGGTAGCAGCATGTTCTCGGCCATACCAAGCTTCTCCAGCGTGTCTCTGTACACGATGTTGATGCTGCTGCCGTTGTCGACCAGTACCTTGCTGAACCTCACATTCTTCTCGGGACCTAGGAAAGTAGGGTCCATCACCAAGGCGTAGCTACCCGGGTTGGGCATCACCTTGGGATGATCTACTCTGGTCGACGTGATCTCTTGGTTGCACCAATGCATATAGTGAGGAACAGAAGGGATCACGGCATTGACCTCCATGGCACGCCTGTGCTGTGATTGCTTGTCGATGGGCTCAGAAGTGAAGATCATGTAGCTCTCGTGGTGTTCTTGGTACTGGTTGCGGCCTCTGCCCTCATTGTTGCTGTTGTTGTTGCCCTGGTAGTTGTTGTTGCCTCTGTTGTTGTTGCGGTTGTGGTTGTTGTTGTTGTTGCGGTAGCCCTCATTGTTGAAGTGGCGATTGGCTCCTAAAGCCACTTGGTTCACGTTTTCTCTTCTCGGAAACACTGGAGGCCGAACTGCGGGTGCGCGAGCAGGCTGCACATTGGCGTTTGCAGCTGGCAGAGGAGGAGGAGGAGGCAAGCCTTCATTCCTGATCAGATCCCACCACTCGCATTGTCGGGTAGTGTGGTTAGCAGGCCTCGAGGGGTGCTGAGTATGGAAACTCCATGGGCATCCCTCATGTCGTCGAAGACGAACTTTCTTGTCGGTTCCGAGTTGCCGCTACCCGACTGAGGAGCGCGGTATGGCTTCTTGTTGCCTTGGCCCTGGTTCTGGTTCTGCCCATACTGGGCTCCAGCAGGTTTTTGCCTTTGGCTACCCCCAGCTCCAACAGTCACTGCATTCACTTCCTCAGGGTCGTACCGAGTATCTATTCGGTCACCCCTGCGCTTATTGCGGAACTCGTTGCGCTTGTTGCTGTTGAAGTTTCTTCTCGGCTCAGAGGAATCCATCAGGGGCTGGGTAGGGTCACCGAGTGCGTACTGATCCGCGATCTTGATGGTCTCCGCCTGAGTGTTTGGCATCTCCCTCTGCAACCTTTGCCACAGCATACTGCCATGTCTGCAACCCTGCGCAAACCAAGTGATGGCCTGGGCTTCATTCACACCTTCACAGGTGTTCCGCAATGTGCTCCACCGAGTAAGGTACTCGCGGTCCGTCTCGTCTTCCCGCTGCCTGCAAGCGGACAGCTGCTGTGGCCTATTCGGCCTCTTGTAAGTTCTGGTGAAATTGCTGATGAAGGCCTCCGAGAAGTCCAGCCAGCAATTGATGCTGTTCTTGGGCAAGTTGTTGAGCCAAGTGTGAGTTGGACCCTCTAGCATCTGCGGAACGTATCGCACTGCCCATCTCCGGTTGCCGTTCGCGATATGAACCGCGGTGACATAGTCATTGAGCCAATCCTCCGGCTTGGTGCTACCATTGTAGCTCTTGGTGCCCCTTGCGAGCTGGAAGTTCTTCATGGAAGGATCGTTCATGATGCGCGGGCCAAAGCACTCAGGGTCAGGAGGCCCCGTGTTCTCGAGCCGTGCAGATAGACTGATCCGGTCCAACTGATGCCTTGCATCTCCAGGCGCCAGCACGCGCTCGCCCACACGATCCAGGATGTCATAGCCAGCCAATCCCATGGCCGAATAGCCATCATCATATTTGTCCACCTACACAGCTGCAGGCTGCTCCACCGGGTTGGCGGCTGGCGCCACCGCACGCGGCTGCTGCCTCTGCCGAGTAGGCTGAGCAACTGGATGCTGAGAAGGGCATGGACGCTCTCCATCTCGGGCCTGGCTTTGAGCTTTATGGGCTTGAAAGCCTGCTCCTGCAGTGTTGTGTTTCTGACCGGACTGTCGCGGCACAGCGAGCTGTTTCGCGGCGACAGCCGGGTCGTACACCTGCATCTGTCTATCCTTGCCGGAATGCCCACTCCGGCTTCTCTCATGGCTAGGATGCAGTGATGAAGCCTGATCGTTAGATCTAGCCACGTGCGAGTGCACCACCTGAGAAGCTCTAGCACCCGGGTTGGCTTTCCGGAACTCCTCATTCTGCCTAGCAGCCTCTAGCACCAGCTCGTTTAGCCTCTCCTGCTGCATAACGCGCGCGTCGCCAGCTAGATGCGGCAACTCGGCAGCTACGGCCTCAGCAGCTCTAAGTGTTTTGGCGGGTGTGCTGTATCTAGGTCTAGTTGAGGTGTTTGCGGTGGCGGACTGACTGGGAGCCTCTACAACCGTTGCCATCTCGGCGCCTAGGTTGCGACGCGTAGCACCTACTTTGCTAGCTCTCCTAACAACCGGTGTAAAACCGTGAGCCTTGTTGTACTCAATCTGATCTAGGCTAAGCTCTAGCCTAATCTTCTCCAACTCCGCCTGCTCAGCGAGCAGCTCCTGGCGCTGCCGGTCGAGCTGCGCCTTCATGGTCAGGAGCTCGAGGTCAGTGGGAGGTGGCATTCCCGTCCGCGCAGCTGACGTAGGGATTGTCGGAGTAGTGGAAAGGGGAAGGTTGCACTCCTTCTCGTAGGGCTTGTGCGTCTTCCCGCCAGCACTCGAGCCAGCGAAGTCCTCGACGACGACGGCGGCGGCAGCCGCGCCCTTTCCGGCGTCCGCAGCTAGGCCAGCCACCATCACCTCCGCGACGTCCATAGAGCGGCCCATAGGCCTCCCGCGTGCAGCGATGACGGCGGGGGGATCCTCCGCGACGTGCACCAGCTCGGGGTACTCGCGGTCGATGACGGTGGCGACGTAGACGAGGTGCGCGCCGAAAGAAAGCACCGAGCCGCCCTCCGGCATGGCCCTGCCGCCGAAATCGCCGGCGTTGTCGGTGACAAAGTTGAAGGAGCCGAATCTGTGGACGAGGCCGCAAACCACGCGCTCTCCGGTAGCCGAAATCGATCCCGTCCGAACGGAAACTCCAGCCAGCGCCGCTGGTTGCCCCACGGTGGGCGCCAACTGTCGTGGTGGTGTCACGGCAGATGCCATAGGATGGCTAAAGTTGTGGGGACGATGGACGCTGGAGGCGCTCGGGGAGGGATCACGTAGCGAGTAGCCGCATGAGTGTGAAGCTAGCACTGCAAAAAACAAGATCTACCCAGGTTCAGGGCCCTCGTGTGGAGGTAAAACCCCTACTCCTGCCTTTCTCTCTGTATATTAGTGTCTCACCGAGTAGCCATAGTACAAATGTTCTTGCTACCGAGTAGCCGCTCTTCTCTCTACCTGAAGAACTAGGTCAAGAATGTGAAGCGGTTCTGGGATCCCTCGCGCAGGAGGGGGCAGGGCACCTTATGTACTCGGTGCCCAGCCGGATATAGCCAAATACAAACAGATGTCGACATAGTGTGCATATCGTCCTTCTTCCGAGCTCCCGCTGACAGCTTTGGCTTCTAAGTTTGTCCGGTGCGGAAAGTCGTTGGGCAAAACCAAGTAACCGATCTGTTATCACTGCCACGAACACAGAGTAGGTCCCCCCTATCCTGCGACGCCCTGCTGACACACTGTTGCTGTCAGGCACGCGCTCCGTAGATGAACAGTGCCATGAACAGTGCCAAAGTACGGACCCGGGATACGCGGGATTCTGTGTCAGAACGGCTCCTTTGACTTCTGGCCCGAGTAGGATCCCGCCATTTCTACTCGGGCCAATTCTTCTACTCGGGAGAACGTTACTTCCTTGATTCGCCCTTCCGGCCATCTATATGTAAGACCAAATAGCAGTCGACCGGGTAGCGCGTACCGGGTAGCCAGCTACTCGGCCCAACATCCTCTTCTGATCTTGCCCTTAGCACTTGCCTTTACCCTACTCGGGGGTAACCGGGTGCGCGATCAGCATTTCTGATGCGAGTAGCCCCCCGAGTCTATGTTTGGCTACTTGCACGCGAGCGTAGACTCAAAACCTGCATTTCTTATATTGACTAACTATTTTTTTGTAGCCTTTCCTAGCCAGTATGCAGGACCTGAGCACTCGCTTCCTCAAATATTGGGAGGGAGAGGGACATCGCCTAGTCCAATTTTACAAAGGCCAAAGGTACCTTCTTTCTCTGTATTTCTAACACTTTTTCCTCTTCGTTTTACACCTCTAATGGTTTTTTTCTTGCCATAGAACTCATGATTTCTACCTCTCTAGAGAAAGAATATGTGCCTACTCGAGTGAAGGAACTCAAGGCTCAGAAGGCGATTTTTCGTGTAGAGGCTACGACTTCCAAGAAGAAAACTGAAGCTGCTATCCGGAAGGACGAGTCCAAGCAAAAGGAGACGGAAGCTCTCAAGAAATTTGCGGACTTAGAGGAGGCGCTAGTCCCTCGACTCCATGTCCTAACAGATTCTACGACGGGTATGTGAATTTCACCTTCCTTCTTGTACTCCTATTTGGTATTTCCTGTACCTTACCAATTTTTCTTTGCTTCTACAGCTCCTTTGGATAGTCCTCCCGAGCTCACCGCTCGTCTTTAAGAAGGTCCGCTCTTGGATGCTGTCACTTCTTCCGAGGAGCAAGCGTCTAAGGCCAAAGAGACACTTGTGAAGCTCAAGGGCATACTCGCTCCCTTCCATGAGTGCATGTTTCCAGGGCACGAGATACCATCCACTCTGAATGCTCTGATGGGCGTGTTTCATAACATGAACATCTTAGCTGAATTCAGCCGGGGGAAGACTCTCTCTAGGGCTGAAACGATGCTCACTCTTGCATGGGTGCATGTCACTGAAGTGGACTTCGAAGCTGCGTTGAGTGGGCCCCCGAAGGACTCGAGCGGGAAAGAGGTAGACCTCGACCCGTACACTGAAGATTCTGTTAAGTTAGCCCAGAAACTTCTGGCAAATCTTGAGGGTTGGACCAAACCTGCTCAGGCTATCGAAGACGCTCTCAAAGCAGCCACCAAGAACTAGTTTTATTTATTTTTAGTAGTCTCTGTAGGACTGGTGTTGTAGCATAAAATCCACCTTTTGCTTGTAATGTACTTGTCCTTTTGATGAATGAAACTTTCTGTGTAACTTAATTTTCCTTGCATAACTTTTCCCTATGGGAGTAGACCCCAAGTGTAAGGTAGTAGAAATGTTGCCGAGCACTCGAACGGATTAGCATATCGACTCTTGAGAACCTTCTTCTCTCTTCTTTAGGTATCGGGGGCCACTAGTTCTATGACTCCAGCCGGTGATGATACTCAAACACCAGTAGCCGAATCAACTTGAAATCCTTCGGCTACTCGTTATTCTGAAGTAAACACCCCCAAAGCTTTTGAGAAAAGAGGAGGAGCTCAAAACTTTGAGGGCTCAACTCGATTCTTCAAAGTCCAAAGAGCAGGTTGCTATGGAACATGAAGATTTTCTTCTGTCTAAGTTAACTACTATAGCCACAGATCTAGCATGTAAGTTTTTGGGTGACAAATTTTAGCTTGCCTCGAGTCAGTGTGTTAATCTGATCCAAATTACTATGCTTATGTAGGTGTCCAGGAGAACTCTGCCGAAGAGACCCGATATATCAAGGAAGAACGCCAAAAACTCGATGCTTTCAGTTCTTCTTCTTTTTGGGCTGATGTTGAGAAATCTCGAGTACTCTTGACACTACGTACTCGAGCGCAGCAAGTTGGTGGGGTGATTGGCTCCTGCCAAGACGCTTTCTACAACATATTCCCGAAGGACTCTTCAACTTGATGCGTAAGCTTACCAGTTATGATCGTGCCAAGGCGCTTGTTCATTGTCAACTCGTTGGTGGAGAAAAAGCTGCTTTGCCAGCTACTAAGATTCACTATCCTCATATGATTTTTCTAAAAATTGGCAGAGGTCCTCTCGCTCCTCGAGCTCGCCAACACGTCAATTTGAGTGCCCGATATGAAGCAGCCACCCCTGCAGCGGTTGCACTCATTCGCTTGGCAGAGGAATAAACATGTGTGCCACTGGCGTGTGGTTGGACTCCCCAATTCTAGAGATTTACTCATTCATCCTCCCTTGTGAATAACTCTATAACTGTCTGATATGTATATGAATAAACTCCCAGCTTTACCTGATTAAATGTCCTTTGCCTTGCGTTTTTTCCTTCGAGTATCTTCTTGGGATTTCACTTGTATGATTTCTGTTTGAGTTGGTTATTGTGCAATCCACTTGGTATGATCGAGTGTCAATACAGCTTGTAGTTATCCCTTTCTCTGTTTGAACTGATTGCTACGCAGCCCACGATGACTCGAGTGCGACTGCGACTAGGAGTCACCCCTTTTCTGTTTGAACTGATTGTTGTGCAGCCCCCGAGTGTTTCGAGTGCGAATGTGGCTCGGAGTCACCCCTTTTTCTATTTGAACTGATTGTTGCGCAGTCCCCGAGTGTTTTTACTGCGACAACGGCTGGGAGTCACCCCTTTTTCTGTTTGAACTGATTGTTGTGCAACCCTCAAGTGTTTCGAATGCGACTGTGGCTGAGAGTCACCCTTTTTCTGTTTGAACTGATTGATGCCTGGCCCCCGAGTGTTTCGAGTGCGACTGCGGCTAGGAGTCGCTCCTTTTTCTGTTTGAACAGATTGCTCTGCAACCCGCGAGTGTTTCGAGTGCGACTATGGTGGGAGTCACCCCTTTTTATGTTTAAATTGATAGTTGCGCAGCCCCCGAGTGTTTGGAGTGTGACTGCGACTGGGAGTCACCCTTTTTTCTGTTTGAACTGATCGTTCTGTAGACCCCGAGTGTTTCGAGTGCGAGTGCGGCTGGGAGTCACCCTTTTTGTGTTTGAACTTATAGTTGCGTAGCCCCCGAGTATTTCTTGTGCCACTGCAGCTGGGAGTCGCCCCTTTTTCGGTTTGAACTGATTGTTGTGTAGCCCCCGAGTTTTTCAAGTGCGACTGCGGCTGGGAGTCACCCAGTTTTTGTTTAAACTAATTCCTGTGCAGCCCTCGAGTGTTTCGAGTGGGACTACGGCTGGGAGTCACCCCTTTGTCCGTTTGGACCTTTTCCTGCACGGCCCGTGAGTGTGATCGAGTACCTATGCCTTTGCCTACGCTCAGGAGGAGCTCCGGTTGGTGTGCAATTGTAATTGTCAAACAGACAAGAGAAAAAGCCTCGCATCAGAGGGTAAATCTGTTCGATTTGTTCGCATGGGATACAGAGGTGGCTAAAATAGCCTTATTCTAACTGTACTGAAAATAAGAAAAACTAAGCATAAAAACAATGTAGCTGTGAGACGTTCCATGAATTCTTGTATGAGTTCCCTGTCTTTTTGTCCTTGAGCATGTACGTGCCGTTCCCGAGTACTTCCCCTATGACATAGGGTCCTTCCCGTGGAGGTGTCAACTTGTCATGGCTTCCTTGCTTTAGCTGCAGAACCAAGTCTCTCACATTGAATGTTCTGCTACGCACTCGACAGGCGTGGTAGTTGTGCCAGCCTTGCTGGTATATGATTGTGCGTGCGAGTGTTGTGACCCGAGCATCGTCTACCAAGTCGAATGCGTATTCGAGTGCCTTATTCGAGTCCTCCTCTTTATACAAGGCAAACCGAGGGGCATTGTACGATACTTCTGCTGGTAAAAATGCATCGGCTCTATATACCATGAAGAATTACATGTACTCTATGGATCTTTTTGGCGTTGTTCTCATGCTCCAAAGCACCGTGGGAAGCTCCTCTGCCCATGCTCCAGCTGCTCGTTTGCATGGCGTCAATAACTGTTTCTTGAGTCCCGCTGCGATTAGTCCATTCGATCGCTCCACATGCCCGTTTGTTTGCAGGTGTGCGACTAATGCGTAGGTGATGTTGATCCCTAGCTGCTTGCAATAATCCTGGAATTCTACTGTTGTAAAGTTGGTTCCATTATCGTGATGATGTTGTGTGGAACTCTGAATCTATGTACTATGGATCTTATGAACTTTATTGCCGACTCTGCATCCTGTGACGTGACAGGCATGGCTTCAATCCATTTGGTGAATTTATCGACTGCTACTAGTAGTCAAGTGTATCCATCGTTGGAGGACCGACTAAGTGGCCCAACCATATCGAGTCCCCATTGCATGAAAGGCCGTGTGAAACGTATCATGTAAAGTTCTATGGCCGGAACATTGGGCATTGTTGCGAACATTTGGCATGCCTCGTAGTGTTTTACGATAGTGATACGTCATAAACGTATTCTTAATTTCTGATGTTCCATGTTGTTTTCATGTTGTTTCCTACATGTTTGCTATACACTTTATGTTATTTTTATCTATTTTCCTGTAACATCCCATTGTTTGGGAAGTTATAACGATCTAAATTTAATATGTGCATTTGCAAAGCATGCATCTAAAAGTATGGGAAATTTTGGCGCGAAAGTTTGAACAAAGCAAAGTGACCAAAGTTTCACTTGACATGATGAAATAGGTCTAGTTCATCTAGTCAGGAGTACATTTGGAGTGATCTTTATAACATAGCATCTCTACAAAACCAAATCATCTGGTTACACAAACCATGATGGGTGTGAATAACACAAACTCTTAACAACCTTAACCACAAGTCTTTAAGTGACTTGGAATAATTCATTAGATATCTACAACTCAAAGAGGGGTGATGTAACATCCAAGTATGAAAACCCCTAGTTGTTTTACTTCTTTGTTTTATTTAAGCAATGCATCATGTCATCATCCTCATTTTTATTTATGTTTGCATTGTTTTCTTAATGAAAGTCAAACTTAAACCAACCCTTGTTTTCACACTTGTCTGTTACAATCTTTCAAATAAAGAATTGCAAATCAAAAACATCAATTGCTTCCAATTAATTCCTTAATGTTCATCTATTAATTTGTTGCTTAAATCAATTAATCAATTTAAACAATTAATTCCAAGTCATTTCCAAATTCAAACAAATTCTCAAAATCATTACACTTTTGAATCCATGAAGTTCACCACATTTGGTATTCTTTAAATCACTTTAAAACCCTAGGGGAAACCCTATTGAAATTGCTTTGTTTTCCTAATATTAATGAATATTGCAAATTTCAATCATTTTGGTTTGATTTTCAAACAGCAAGCAAACATTTAAAATTTTGAAAACAAAAGCTACCAAATGTTTGCTTTTCACCTAAGGAATTTATCCTAAATTTTCCATATTTTCCTCTAACCTAAAACCTAGGTTTTTCTTCCAAAAGCAAACCTACAAAAAAAAACAGAAAGGAATTTCGAAAAAGAAAAAGGAAACAGCAAAGGAGAGTGGGCTGCGTCCAGCCCACTGCTCCTTTTTCCTCCTCTGCGCGCGGCCCAGCCAAACACTTAACGCGCGTAACGCTTCAAGATTCGCGCTGATCTTCTAATCGTCGTCGTCAAGCAGTACGGCAGTGCATCGGCGGCATCCACCGCAACCCCGCGGCGACTCCGGCGGCCCCCGTCGCTCTCCACTCCTATAAAACGAGCCCTAGGGCCCCCGTACCTAACCCTAGCTAACCCTAGGTCCTATCCCCTCTCCGCCGCCGTCGTTTGCTTCCTCCCCGACGGAATCCCTCCTCTGCTCCACCTCACCGGCGACAGAAGCTCTCAAGATCCCGATGGCGCCGCCGCGTATCAGCCCCACTTAGCCACCCACCACCTGAAATCGCTTCGCCACTGCTTTCTCTACGCCTTGGACACCCGCGGGAGCACGGAGGAGCACCACATCCTCGACGCCGTCCTCGACTACGCCGCGGTTGCCGTCGTCAGCAGATCGTCACCAGGCCGCTGCTACCTCGACGCCGGTGGTGAGCATTTCCCGTCGCCTCATCTCTCCCTCCTCTCGCATCCGTGCACCTGTGCGCGTCCAGTACCTAGTTGCATCGAGCGCCACCGTGGATCAACGCCGGCGAGCGCCGCTGCTAACTGTCAGACGCGGAAACTTTCGTTCGTCAGATAAAAGTTCAGAAACCTGTCGATGAACGATAACTTGGTTGCGCCTGTATCTCTGTAAAACGATTGCAGCTAGCGCAGCGGTACTGCACTTGTGCGCGTAGGCGCAGGGCGCGGGTTCGAGCCCCGCAAGCCCCAATTTTGCTGCTTTTTCTTCCGCAGCGCAGGAGGCCCACATGTCATCGACCACCACAGCCACGCACGCATTGCGCAGCGCCACGCTGGCCGCTGGCCCACGCGGCAGTGGCAGCGTGTAAAGGCCAGCGCGGTAACAAAAGTTTTCTGCGAATTTCTGTATTTCCAAAATCTTTTTAAATAACAGATTTGAATATAAAATTTCAACCTTTAATATCTTTTGTTCTGTAAATCCAATAAATAAAAACTTTATATGTTTTCTGATCCAAATTTCCTAATCTTTCCAAATATTCAATTTGTGTACTGTTTTGGAAACTTCAAATGTATTTAAAAATTCAAACTTAAATATTTCAAATGCTAATTGCTAAAATCCATAACTAATTATTTATTAATCCAATAAATGCAACTAAAATATGTTTTCCATACCATTTTAAATAACCTATTCAAATATAAATTTTGTTTTCTGTTTTGAATAATTAAAATTGCCTAAACAATTTAAATCTTGTTTAATTCAATTAAAAATTGTTTAATATTGTTTAATTCATAATTAAATAATCCAAATTCCAATTTCAAAATTTGAAACATGTAATCCAACTAAAATTTGATGTTCTTTTCAAATATCAACTTTGTTATTTGGTTTGAACCATTTAAATGGTTGAAAACAACAAATATTTGTGTGTCACCTTTAAGGCACCCAAAAATTCCCTAAATTAATAATAAAATTCTAAATTGCTACACCCTATTTTAATTTGTTTCTAATGTTGTTATTTTGCTGTTTCCCTTTTGCATGCATCATACTAAACCACTAGCACCTGTTGATTAGTTGGAAAACAAATAATCCAACCAAAATCCATGGACTTTTCATATGCAACTCAAAATTGCATATGTGTCCATTTAAATTGTGTTATCATATCAGTTAGTTTATTTTGATGCATCTATTAACTTGTCATGCATTATCTTTCATTTGTGCACTATGCCATGATAATGATTGTTTATATTCTGCCTTGTTTGTTTGCTTCTTCTCGGATAGACGACGACGTTGATACCGACGACCTTTACGACACCCCTTCTGAGGATCTAGCTCAGTACCCGGCTGCTGGGTTTGCAGGCAAGTTAACACTCACATGAACCACTGTGTTCCCTTCAACATTGGTTACCGATACTTTCCGTTGATTCTTTTCTGCTAGCCTTAGTGGTAGTTGTTTCTGTTGCGAACCTATCACATGATACCCTAAACCCTGATATTGCCATCACCTCCAGTCCTAAAACCCCGTTGCTTGGGCCCGTGTCTTACTAGCATGCTTAGGGTTGTTTTGCTCGAGTCTGCTATCAGTTACTTTCTGTTATTATATCTGTTATATTCTGGGGCTCGATGTTAAACAACACCTGTTAATTTGAGGTAATAATAATTTGCTGATAAGGCACCGGCAGGAGGCCCGGCGTGGTTTTGAGGCCTGCTAGTGTCGACCCTAATAGGACAAGGGTCTTGTCTACTGATCCATGATGAGCGCACTATCCGCATGTGGGAAGCGTGTATGGGCGCCCCCCTCAATTTGACTCGATCCGCATCTCGTCCAAATCACCACACTTAGTTCGGGCTTTCCATTTGATGCACGCATATGCAGGTACGAACCCGAGGCCAGGGTGGAACTTTTGTAGTCGGCATTTAGTGCGGCGTGGTCTTCCAGTGCTATGAGGGTCCTCCTTTTCTTCGGGGGGCTCGATTAGCCGCGCACGCACAGCACGTGGTGCTTTGGGCTTGATGCGAGGAAAGGTTGAATTGTGTTGAGTGCCCCGGTTGGTGGGAAAGGCCTTCCCATCTGGCGGGATATTCTTACGTGTACGGCCAAATTGGTGCACCCCTGCAGGGATAAATCTTCTCGAGAAGCCGTGTTTTCCGCGGTTATGGTTGACTTGGTGAAAGTACTGGCTAACAAGTACTCAGAACAACTTACACCTAACTAATGATAACCTGACTAGTAATAGGCTTATTGACACAACAACTTGATCCATCATTAATCCAACTGTGTGAGTTATCCTCGGATTGCTTCTTTGGATAAGGGGCGAGATCCAGGATGGGTTTGATTGGTGGTTATTTATAGTTGGTTACGATACGCTATCTTATCTCTTTCTGTTACACCGGAAGTTGTAGTATGTTCTGTAGATGGTTAGGGCAGCCAGTTGCATCATCTTTCATACCCTTTCTTCCGTTGATCCCAAGGCATCTGTGCTTGGTGTTGACGGGCTACACTTTGGTGAACTGTGAGTCTTGCTTGCCAGTACGTTGTTGTACTGACCCCTTTGGGGCTGTGGTTTACGCAGACTACGACTACGGCTACGATGACCACCAGGATGGCTACTTCGTGGAGTTCGACGAGACTGCAGACGAGTAGATAGCTGGACCAGGGCTGGATCCAGGACCTACGTGGATGGGCTTCGTCTTCTTTATTTTCTCCGGCTTCTTAAGCCTGTTGGATTTGTCTGTACCCAGACACCATTGATTGCTTCCGCTGATGTAATGAAGGCTATGTTGGGACATGTGTCCTCTGGATGATTGTATTTGCTATTTCTTCCTTAGTGAAGGCCATTTGCAACCTTATTTCAATCTTTTGTGTCTTAGAGGCATGTTATGTTATCCTTTTGTTCAAAACCGTTGACGTACCATGTGTGTATGGTATGAAGTACGTCAATGGCAGTATCCTGATTTCTACAGGATAGTTTACATCGACGATGAACAGTAACGGTTGGTTGTCGCACATAAGTGCTGGCCTACCCGTAAGGGGACGCGGGAGCCGTTAAGCCCCGTAATCCAACCAAAATAATGTTCAGTTCGTACGGTGAGTATCCTCTAGAAGTCCGGGTGCGACAAATGGTATCAGAGCCTGTCTGCCTGTAGGATCCCTTTTTACTGGTCGCAGTTGAGTCTAGAAACTATTTTGTAGCTATATAGGAAAAATGAAACGTGAGAGTAGGAATTCTGCCATTTTTCTTCTTTCCCCACCCACCCACCCTTTTCTGGTAAGGAAGTGCAACGTTGTTTTCTGTTCTCACCTAAACTTTCAAGTTAGGATTTCACGTGTTTTGGGTTCTCTTTAGTACCTCAGGACTTTTGGTCTCGTTTTCCCGATGTTGCTTCGATATCCTGTTCTTCTGAAGAACCTTTCGTCCATTGAAACCTTGCTGTTGTTTTCCACTTCATTTCTTCTACCGGAGTCTAATCAAAACCTCCCAAATCATCTGCAGATGGATCTCAGGTTCTACCCGCAGGTGGTTCGGATGACTCGCTGTGAGAGCACCGCCGGTTATCCGGAGATGCTGAGAGACATGGTTACCTATCTGGGGTTCCATTGGGCACCAGAGTACCAGGTCTACGAGCAGCAGCGAGAGTTTGACCAGACTTACTACCGGGCTATCGTCTACATTCTGTCGGATGATGGCAGGAGCGTTGTCCACCGCTATGAGGCAGTAGGTTCCACAGTGGATATGGCTGTGCAGCAGGCCGCTTACGTGAGTCTCACCGTCCTACGTGCTGACTACTGGGGGTTTGATGATTCCATCTATCGTCACATCCCCCGTGGTTACATCACGTCGGCGGGAGTTCATTTCACTCTCCACAGCAACCTGGATACCTACGAGTCTGATAGCTCCAGGCTGCACACCACTGCCCAGTTCGTGAGGCACAGTGACGCAGTTGCTTCCACACTTTCTCAGGAGTTGGCCTCAGTCAGGGAGCAGCTCCACCTTGCTCTCACTCGTCTGGCGACGTACACCACAGATTTTTTTGGAGATGAGCGCTTTGCACGTTGCGTTCAGACAGCTGGGTTACCGCTGCCAGATGCTGGAGGTTATGAGCCGATCAGAGGCCCACTTCTCGACCTCGGAGCGGGTTACACAGGGATTCCCCGCTATGGAGCACAGGGAGACGACGCTTTCTACTTCACCACACCGAGAGTTGCTCTCAGGGCAATCCCGCTCTACGTGGATCATCGTCATACCTACTTCCGAGGGATTCCTCCGCACCGTATCTCTCGTCGTACTACTCACCGCCGTCCTGCGTGATGAGCATGGGAGTACCGATGTATCCGTTCCTAGCTATGTTTAGTTATCCTGTGGCATTCGAACCATGTATTGGTCTGTTGGATATTCTGATGTATTTGAACATGTGATGATGTACCTGTTGGTTATCTATTCATGCGTCGGAATAATCTCTCTTTCGGTTACCAAGTCTATCCTTTGTTGTTATTGTGCTAAAATGCATTTCTGTTCAGGATGCCTCCAACCAGGAACACCATGCCTGAACCACCTCCGCTCACGGAGCTGTTGACTCAGATGACTCAGGTCGTGGCTCAGATGGCCCAGATCCAGGCTAACCAGCAAAACAACCAGAATGCTCCGCGAGTCAGCATCAAGGAGTTTCTGAGCTTGGGGCCGAGAGCTTTCGTGGCAACACGTGAGCCTCTGGATGCTGATGACTGGATCAGGGAGATGAACAGGGCTCTGGAGATTTCTCATGTTGCCGAGGAAGATAAGGTCAAGTACGCCACCTACCTACTGAAGGGTCAGGCAGCTACCTGGTGGGAGAACTACCAGACCATGAGAGCTGGCTATCCTATCACCTGGGGTTGTTTCAAGGATGCCTTCCTGAAGCACCACATCCCAGATGGTCTCATGGAAAGGATGCGTGAGGAATTCTGCTCTCTCAAACAGGGCAAGCTGGACGTCCTCGGCTACCAGAACGAGTTCAATCGTCTCGCTCGATACGCCGGTGACGAGGTGTCCACTGAAGCCAAGAAGATGGCAAGGTTCCGCCGAGGTTTTAACCCGGAACTGAAGTACGCTCTCACCAACGTCAAGTGCAAGGACTTCGTGGAGCTCGTGAACACCGCGCTCAATGAGGAGAATGGGCGCAAGGCGTTCGAAGAGTCGCGCAAGCACTCGCGTGAGGGTGGTTGCTCCTCCAACATGACCACCCCTCCGCAGAAACGCCGCATCTGGGTGCCAAACAGTGCTGTCACTAGGGCTCCAAATGCCCAAGCTTCTCCAGGCTTTGGTCCCCGCCCACCCAACCCATCTCAGATGCAGGGTCAGAGGTTTCCAATGGGGCAGCCAAGGCCAGCTCCTCCTCGTGTCGTCACTTGCTTCAAGTGCAAGGAGACTGGGCACTACGCTGATAAGTGCACTCAGAGGCAGCTACCTCCACCACCTCCTCGCCCCAACACCAACCAGGCAATGGTTCGTGCTCCTCCGGCTAAAGCCTTCAACTCCAACAACAGGCCTGTCGGGAGGACCGCGAGGGTGAATCATATCAAGGCCGACAAAGCTGAGGAAGCTGCTGACGTCGTTCTCGGTACATTCCCCGTAAACTCTAACCCAGCTAAAGTGTTGTTTGATACCGGAGCATCGCATTCGTTCGTGTCAAAGATCTTTGCAACAGCAGTTAAACTACCTTTTGTTGGTTTGGGTTCCCCGCTAGTAGTAAACTCCCCTGGAGCAACTATGCAAACTTCCAAGATCAGTCATGAGAATCAGATCTTGATTGGAGGTCACATATTCCTTGCTTCCCTCATTCTGCTTGGCAATTCTGACATTGATGTCATCCTTGGCATGGATTGGTTGAAGGCCAATAAAGCTACGATTGACTGTGCTAAGAAGTCAATAACTCTGTTCCACCCTTCCGGCTAGATAGTCTATTCTCCAAGTGAATCAAGTTCTGTTCAGCTGTACACCCTGGATGCTAAACCTCTACCTCTGCTTGAAAATGTTCCGGTGGTTTGTGAATTCCCTGACGTCTTTCCAGAAGAGTTGCCAGGGATGCCTCCGGACAGAGCAGTTGAGTTCGTGATCGAGCTTGAACCAGGTACTGCACCAATCTCTAAGCATCCATACAAGATAGCTCCTCCTGAACTGAAATTGTTGAAGGAGCAAATCGATATGTACATGGAGAAAGGTTACATTCAGCCTAGTTCCTCCGCTTGGGGTTGCCCAACTCTGTTTGTTGCCAAGAAGGATCAAACAAAAAGGCTCGTGGTTGACTATCGTCCTCTCAACGAGAAAACAATCAAGAACAAGTATCCAATTCCTCGTATCGATCATCTTTTCGATCAACTTGCTGGAGCCTCAATATTCTCAAAGTTGGACTTGAGGATGGGTTACCATCAGATAAAGATCAGAAAGGAAGATATTCCAAAAACAGCTTTCACCACTCGTTACGGTCTATATGAATACACCGTCATGTCCTTTGGTCTCACCAATGCACCGGCAACCTTCTCAAGACTCATGAATTCTGTGTTCCATGAATACCTCGACAAGTTCGTTGTGGTATATCTTGATGATATTCTAGTCTACTCAAAATCCGAGGAAGAGCATGGAGAACACCTTCGTCTCACTCTCATGAAACTTCGCGAGCATCGTCTGTATGCCAAGTTCTCCAAATGTGAGTTCTGGATTCCAGAAGTTGCATATCTTGGTCATATCATCTCTGCCAAAGGCATAGCCATTGACCCGGAAAAGGTTAAGGAAATTGTTGATTGGAAACCCCCTAAGACGGTGAAGCAAGTCAGAAGTTTTCTTGGCTTGGCTAGCTATTGCCGTCGTTTCGTCCAAAACTTTTCCAAGATTGCAAAACCTCTCACTGATCTCACAAAGAAGGACAAAAAGTTCGTTTGGACTCCACAGTGTGATGAGAGTTTCAATCTCCTGAAGACTAAACTCACTTCCACCCCAGTTCTGGTTGGCCCAGATACTACCAAGCCTTTCCAGATATTCTGTGATGCATCTCTCCAAGGACTAGGAGCAGTTCTCATGCAAGAACGCCAAGTTGTGGCTTATGCTTCACGTCAGTTGAACCCACATGAGCAAAACTATCCCACACATGATCTTGAGCTAGCAGCAGTTGTGTTTGCCCTCAAGAAATGGAGACAATACTTGTTGGGTAACAAAACTGAAATCTTTTCCGATCACAAGAGTCTGAAATATATCTTCACTCAACCAGATCTGAACCTCAGGCAAAGGAGATGGATTGAAAAGATTAAAGACTTTGATCTCACCATTTCTTACACTCCAGGCAAGGCTAATGTTATGGCCGACGCTCTCAGTCACAAATCCTATTGCAATAATCTCATGATCATGGAAAGCCAACCTCCACTTCATGAAGAATTCCAGAAGCTGAACCTTGGTCTTGTTCCTCAAGGCTACCTTGCTAGCTTGACAGCCAGTCCAACTCTCGAGGACAAGATTCGTTCTGAACAACTTCGTGATATTGAAATCAAGAAGATGGTTGAGCACATCAAGGAAGGCAAGGAGAAATTCAAGTCCTTCTCAGTTGATGATAAAGGAACTGTGTTCTTTGAAGGACGCATTGCAGTTCCTCAAGTGCAAAGTCTCAAAGATATCATTCTCAAGGAGGCTCATGAAACTCCTCTCTCCATTCACCCTGGAAGTACAAAGATGTACCAGGATCTTAAGACTCTGTATTGGTGGCCTGGCATGAAATGTGAAATTGCTCAATACGTTTCTGAATGCGACGTTTGTCAACGTGTTAAGGCAGTCCATCAGAAAACAGCAGGTCTACTCCAACCTCTGAAAATTCCTGAGTGGAAGTGGGACATGATTGAAATGGACTTCGTTACTGGGTTTCCTAAGTCCAAAAAGGGCAACGATGCAATCTTCGTTGTTATTGATCGTCTCACTAAAGTAGCTCATTTCTTTGCTGTCAAGGAAACTATCTCACCTAGCCAGTTAGCAGAGCTCTACACAGCAAAGATTGTTCCTCTTCATGGTGTTCCATTGGAAATAAGCTCAGACCGTGGAAGTATCTTCACTTCTCATTTCTGGAAAAGCTTTCAAGAAGCATTGGGCACTAAACTTCTGTTCAGCACAGCTTATCACCCTCAGTCTCAAGGGCAAGTCGAAAGAGTCAATCAGATTCTCGAGGATATGCTCAGAGCATGTGGTATCTCCTTTGGCATGAAATGGGAGGATTGTCTTCCATATGCTGAATTCTCCTACAACAACAGCTACCAGGCAAGCCTAGGCATGGCACCATTTGAGGCACTGTATGGTCGCAGATGCAGGAGTCCAATCAATTGGTCTGGAGCTGGTGAACGTTCACTCTTAGGCCCTGACATTGTTAAGGAAGCCGAGGAGAAAGTTCGTATCATTCGTGACAATCTCAGGATTGCTCAGTCTCGTCAGAAGAGCTATTATGATAGCAAGCACAGGGATATGATCTATGCACCTGGTGACAAGGCATATCTCCGTGTAACTCCCCTCAGAGGCACTCATCGTTTCGGTGTGAAAGGAAAGCTGGCACCAAGATACATTGGTCCTTTCAACATCCTCTCAAGGCGTGCAGAAAATGCTTATCGTCTTGAACTTCCAGAAAAGCTATCCAAGGTGCACGATGTGTTCCACGTGTCACAGCTCAAGAAGTGTTTCAAAGATCCAGATCGTGCAGTTGATCATGATTCCATTGAACTGCAAGATGATCTATCTTATGAGGAGCACCCTATTCGTATTCTCGATGAGACCGAGCGTAAGACTCGCAACAAGAGCACCAAGTTCTTGAAAGTGCAGTGGTCGCATCATTCCGATAAAGAGGCAACGTGGGAGACCGAAGAGGATCTTCGCAAGAAGTATCCGGACCTTTTCACTTCTCCGTAGGAATCTCGGGGCGCGATTCCTTCAAGGGGGGCGTTTTGTAACATCCAAGTATGAAAACCCCTAGTTGTTTTACTTCTTTGTTTTATTTAAGCAATGCATCATGTCATCATCCTCATTTTTATTTATGTTTGCATTGTTTTCTTAATGAAAGTCAAACTTAAACCAACCCTTGTTTTCACACTTGTCTGTTACAATCTTTCAAATAAAGAATTGCAAATCAAAAACATCAATTGCTTCCAATTAATTCCTTAATGTTCATCTATTAATTTGTTGCTTAAATCAATTAATCAATTTAAACAATTAATTCCAAGTCATTTCCAAATTCAAACAAATTCTCAAAATCATTACACTTTTGAATCCATGAAGTTCACCACATTTGGTATTCTTTAAATCACTTTAAAACCCTAGGGGAAACCCTATTGAAATTGCTTTGTTTTCCTAATATTAATGAATATTGCAAATTTCAATCATTTTGGTTTGATTTTCAAACAGCAAGCAAACATTTAAAATTTTGAAAACAAAAGCTACCAAATGTTTGCTTTTCACCTAAGGAATTTATCCTAAATTTTCCATAATTTCCTCTAACCTAAAACCTAGGTTTTTCTTCCAAAAGCAAACCTACAAAAAAAAAACAGAAAGGAATTTCGAAAAAGAAAAAGGAAACAGCAAAGGAGAGTGGGCTGCGTCCAGCCCACTACTCCTTTTTCCTCCTCTGCGCGCGGCCCAGCCAAACACTTAACGCGCGTAACGCTTCAAGATTCGCGCTGATCTTCTAATCGTCGTCGTCAAGCAGTACGGCAGTGCATCGGCGGCATCCACCGCAACCCCGCGGCGACTCCGGCGGCCCCCGTCGCTCTCCACTCCTATAAAACGAGCCCTAGGGCCCCCGTACCTAACCCTAGCTAACCCTAGGTCCTATCCCCTCTCCGCCGCCGTCGTTTGCTTCCTCCCCGACGAAATCCCTCCTCTGCTCCACCTCACCGGCGACAGAAGCTCTGAAGATCCCGATGGCGCCGCCGCGTATCAGCCCCACTTAGCCACCCACCACCTGAAATCGCTTCGCCACTGCTTCCTCTACGCCTTGGACACCCGCGGGAGCACGGAGGAGCACCACATCCTCGACGCCGTCCTCGACTACGCCGCGGTTGCCGTCGTCAGCAGATCGTCACCAGGCCGCTGCTACCTCGACGCCGGTGGTGAGCATTCCCCGTCGCCTCATCTCTCCCTCCTCTCGCATCCGTGCACCTGTACGCGTCCAGTACCTAGTTGCATCGAGCGCCACCGTGGATCAACGCCGGCGAGCTCCGCTGCTAACTGTCAGACGCGGAAACTTTCGTTCGTCAGATAAAAGTTCAGAAACCTGTCGATGAACGATAACTTGGTTGCGCCTGTATCTCTGTCAAACGATTGCAGCTAGCGCAGCGGTACTGCACTTGTGCGCGTAGGCGCAGGGCGCGGGTTCGAGCCCCGCAAGCCCCAATTTTGCTGCTTTTTCTTCCGCAGCGCAGGAGGCCCACATGTCATCGACCACCACAGCCACGCACGCATTGCGCAGCGCCACGCTGGCCGCTGGCCCACGCGGCAGTGGCAGCGTGTAAAGGCCAGCGCGGTAACAAAAGTTTTCTGCGAATTTCTGTATTTCCAAAATCTTTTTAAATAACAGATTTGAATATAAAATTTCAACCTTTAATATCTTTTGTTCTGTAAATCCAATAAATAAAAACTTTATATGTTTTCTGATCCAAATTTCCTAATCTTTCCAAATATTCAATTTGTGTACTGTTTTGGAAACTTCAAATGTATTTAAAAATTCAAACTTAAATATTTCAAATGCTAATTGCTAAAATCCATAACTAATTATTTATTAATCCAATAAATGCAACTAAAATATGTTTCCATACCATTTTAAATAACCTATTCAAATATAAATTTTGTTTTCAGTTTTGAATAATTAAAATTGCCTAAACAATTTAAATCTTGTTTAATTCAATTAAAAATTGTTTAATATTGTTTAATTCATAATTAAATAATCCAAATTCCAATTTCAAAATTTGAAACATGTAATCCAACTAAAATTTGATGTTCTTTTCAAATATCAACTTTGTTATTTGTTTTGAACCATTTAAATGGTTGAAAACAACAAATATTTGTGTGTCACCTTTAAGGCACCCAAAAATTCCCTAAATTAATAATAAAATTCTAAATTGCTACACCCTATTTTAATTTGTTTCTAATGTTGTTATTTTGCTGTTTCCCTTTTGCATGCATCATACTAAACCACTAGCACCTGTTGATTAGTTGGAAAACAAATAATCCAACCAAAATCCATGGACTTTTCATATGCAACTCAAAATTGCATATGTGTCCATTTAAATTGTGTTATCATATCAGTTAGTTTATTTTGATGCATCTATTAACTTGTCATGCATCATCTTTGATTTGTGCACTATGCCATGATAATGATTGTTTATATTCTGCCTTGTTTGTTTGCTTCTTCTCGGATAGACGACGACGTTGATACCGACGACCTTTACGACACCCCTTCTGAGGATCTAGCTCAGTACCCGGCTGCTGGGTTTGCAGGCAAGTTAACACTCACATGAACCACTGTGTTCCCTTCAACATTGGTTACCGATATTTCCGTTGATTCTTTTCTGCTAGCCTTAGTGGTAGTTGTTTCTGTTGCGAACCTATCACATGATACCCTAAACCCTGATATTGCCATCACCTCCAGTCCTAAAACCCCGTTGCTTGGGCCCGTGTCTTACTAGCATGCTTAGGGTTGTTTTGCTCGAGTCTGCTATCAGTTACTTTCTGTTATTATATCTGTTATATTCTGGGGCTCGATGTTAAACAACACCTGTTAATTTGAGGTAATAATAATTTGCTGATAAGGCACCGGCAGAAGGCCCAGCGTGGTTTTGAGGCCTGCTAGTGTCGACCCTAATAGGACAAGGGTCTTGTCTACTGATCCATGATGAGCGCACTATCCGCATGTGGGAAGCGTGTATGGGCGCCCCCCTCAATTTGACTCGATCCGCATCTCGTCCAAATCACCACACTTAGTTCGGGCTTTCCATTTGATGCACGCATATGCAGGTACGAACCCGAGGCCAGGGTGGAACTTTTGTAGTCGGCATTTAGGGCGGCGTGGTCTTCCAGTGCTATGAGGGTCCTCCTTTTCTTCGGGGGGCTCGATTAGCCGCGCACGCACAGCACGTGGTGCTTTGGGCTTGATGCGAGGAAAGGTTGAATTGTGTTGAGTGCCCCGCTTGGTGGGAAAGGCCTTCCCATCTGGCGGGATATTCTTACGTGTACGGCCAAATTGGTGCACCCCTGCAGGGATAAATCTTCTCGAGAAGCCGTGTTTTCCGCGGTTATGGTTGACTTGGTGAAAGTACTGGCTAACAAGTACTCAGAACAACTTACACCTAACTAATGATAACCTGACTAGTAATAGGCTTATTGACACAACAACTTGATCCATCATTAATCCAACTGTGTGAGTTATCCTCGGATTGCTTCTTTGGATAAGGGGCGAGATCCAGGATGGGTTTGATTGGTGGTTATTTATAGTTGGTTACGATACGCTATCTTATCTCTTTCTGTTACACCGGAAGTTGTAGTATGTTCTGTAGATGGTTAGGGCAGCCAGTTGCATCATCTTTCATACCCTTTCTTCCGTTGATCCCAAGGCATCTGTGATTGGTGTTGACGGGCTACACTTTGGTGAACTGTGAGTCTTGCTTGCCAGTACGTTGTTGTACTGACCCCTTTGGGGCTATGGTTTACGCAGACTACGACTACGGCTACGATGACCACCAGGATGGCTACTTCGTGGAGTTCGACGAGACTGCAGACGAGTAGATAGCTGGACCAGGGCTGGATCCAGGACCTACGTGGATGGGCTTCGTCTTCTTTATTTTCTCCGGCTTCTTAAGCCTGTTGGATTTGTCTGTACCCAGACACCATTGATTGCTTCCGCTAATGTAATGAAGGCTATGTTGGGACATGTGTCCTCTGGATGATTGTATTTGCTATTTCTGCCTTAGTGAAGGCCATTTGCAACCTTATTTCAATCTTTTGTGTCTTAGAGGCATGTTATGTTATCCTTTTGTTCAAAACCGTTGACGTACCATGTGTGTATGGTATGAAGTACGTCAATGGCAGTATCCTGATTTCTACAGGATAGTTTACATCGACGATGAACAGTAACGATTGGTTGTCGCACATAAGTGCTGGCCTACCCGTAAGGGGACGCGGGAGCCGTTAAGCCCCGTAATCCAACCAAAATATTGTTCAGTTCGTACGGTGAGTATCCTCTAGAAGTCCGGGTGCGACAGGTGAGTACCCAAATCACACAACTGATAATCATACTTCCATCAATGAGTAATACATAATTGAACCATCTCATCAATAGAGGTGTTATGACCTCTCAAACAATACCTCTTTAAGATATCAACCATTCACAAAACATCTTTCCTAATTATTGAGTACTTACTAAATGAACCTTCACAAGTAAATAACCAAAGTTTAATAGAACTCAAATCATACAGACAAGTGTTAACTCAAAACCCACAAGTGGAAAATGACATCATAATGGTATTAACATATTTATCGAATATGTACATATCTCATCAACTATAAAAGAATTACTTAAGGGAAGAATCAAATCTTCTTCAACCACTGTTAAAACCTTGACCATCACATATGATCTTTCCAAACCTCTATGCCTGCATCATGAATACAAATCAAGGATATAAAATCAAAACATGGCACTCTGAGTAACCAAGTAACAACCATGATCAAAGCCATTAAGTCCAATCACTTTCTCATGCTCAATGTTTCTATCATCTCAAACAAGTGAGCATATGAAAGCTCAACACATTAATGAACCATTTGATTAACTTATAATCTTAAGTTTCCATTTCACAAACACTCCACATTTCTATCCATATCAATATTCAACAACTAAAGTATCTCTGGATACAAGTAATGAATAACAACAAGATATAACCTCTATTAGAGGAATTGGATTGAAAGCTAAATAAAACCAATCATGTATGAGATAAGTATCTATCTTATGGGAAGCAAAACAAGAAATGTATGGAAGGATAATAAAAGCATGAATTGAATCTTAATCTAGATCTTGTTAGTTTGGCTAGACCAATGTATCTTGTTTCCTCAATCTCCTCCAAGATATTCTGCAAGAGAAGAAACCACAAGACAGGAAGAAATACCACATGAAGATCTCCAAGAAGATTATTTAGAGTGTGTTTGAAGTGGTACCCTAATCTTCTATAAGAGTACTTGGAAACTCTTATATCTTGATATGATCTTATTAACTCTCTGGAAATAGTGTGATACTCCAATGTTAGTGTTATATAGAAGTAGTTTGATAACGAGACTAACTACCTTGTTAACAGATCACTTTTGTATACTCATACAATTGAATGTAATACACAAACAAACATAAGATTGAATAATCTGGTACATCTCAGCCTAATGTATATGAGTAGTAATTTGGAGGCAAGACTAGCTACCTTGTTTACAAATTCTTCTTATATGCATAAGTGAAACTTGATGTCACAAAACCAACTTATATTCCTTTATAATCATCTAAATAAAATCTTTGCTTGGAATAATTGGTTGCCTTCACCACAAGGGTAAGATAATTGAATATGGAATCCCAGAGATGATCTTCCTTGCAAATGACAAAGGTGATAATAGAAGACTAGTGGCAACTAGAGAGAAGAACCTCAAGCAACAGAAGACCACAAGAAGCAACACTGCCTCAGTAAGGGAATATAAGAAATTATTCAGTGAAGCATTAGGTAATATTAGAAGATCTTTAACCTCTATGCCTTATCAAGCCCATCAGAAATGAGAAACTCATAGTAATATCTTAAATAGAAATAATTATCAAGAATGAATTAATAACAAGCAATTGCATCCACATGTGTTGATATGTGGAGGTAGATGAAAACAAGCTTACTACCTTGTTTTCCAGATCCTTTTCCTACACAAGACTCATAGATAACCACAAAGTTTCATCTGTAAATAACCATGTAAATGATTACATGTTCTTAAACCAACATGGGATAACATCCATATCGGAACCTATGTGGAAAACAAGCAAATAAGATTCCAAAGCCACTCTTGTATTCCACATGATTAAGTGCATTAAATAACAAATATGGCTTGCACACCAATACAAAGAAATGTCCACCAGACTTGATAAGAACCTTAGTTATGAAAATAACAACGCCACCTAAAAGAAAACAAGTCCCTTCACCAATTAAAAATTATCTGGTATGACTTGGAGTGATATTTCATAATTGGTGAATTTTCCATAACAGATAAAAACACTACTCACTAGTGTTACCAAACTATTTTCTATAAGGGATTATACCTAAAATTGTTCAATTATGATACACCAGCTTGGTATCCACAAGTTTGGAGTGTGTACTTTTATTAAATATGCTTTAGCATAAATCTAAAGCTATTAAATAAATTAAAAGAGGAGAAAACAACAAAATCGCTTAATCTAGCACCCTAAATAAAAAATACAAATATTCTTCAAATTCACCAAAATAAAACATGGTAAGATGTAAAATTTGATGAGGAATTCAAATATATTTTTTATTAAATTTTTTGTTTACAAGAAGACCCTGAAAACATGGTTTATTGTCAGTTTTAAAGCCAAAAGGACCTCTTTGTAATAAATGAATTAGTTCTAGGGGGTTTTCTTGAAAATGATTAAATTCATTCTTCTTCAACCTCTGGACAGAAGGCCAGAGGCGTGCAGCCGCCACCATCCTCGATGCCACGTCCTCCTCGCCGCCGTTCCGGGGGTATAAAGCCCAGGGAGACGTTTGCATCGTACTCTCTCTTCTCACTCTCGCACTCTCTCTGTATTTCGACCGGGAGAAAACGCCGAAACCCTAACCCTAGTTCGTCGGGCCGCCGCCGTGCGCCGTCGATTCCGACCACCTCTGAAGCATTCAAGGCCACCGGGAGATGCGCCATCATCTCCTGTATCTCCTTGGTGAATCTCACAAGCCGGGAAGGCCGGGAGCCGTGGAATCGCGTTGTCCCCTTTCTTCTCTGCCGCCGGCCACCGTGGAAGCGTGGCAGCGATTTCGACCTCTTCGAGCTTCCCCGAGCACATCACCGTGCTCCTGGTGAGCTGCTGCGCCTCTAGGTGTCTTTGATTTCGAGTTTGATTCATGCATTCGTGGAGTCGACGTGTACCGCCGTTCTCCGCCGCGTCGGTGCTCGCCGGAGCCACTCCGGTGACCATTTGGTCACTCCACATCCACCCTAGCACTCGCCGTGAGCCCCTGAAGCCAACCGAGCCAATAATTTGTATGAATTTGCAACGGATTGCTGGATTGCATTGATCAGAGGAGAATCCTCCCCTGCTGATGCAGTCGTGACGTCAGCATGACGTCGGGAAGATCTTTCTTTTTCTTTTAGTTTTATTTTTATTTAAAATCGAATATGACAGGTGGGCCCCACCTGTCAATTTAAAAATGACATAAAATACTTAAATCTTATTAATTCAATAACTTTAATTCTATTAATCAGAAAAATACAACTAATATACCAAATTGATTTGAAAAATATAATCTAAATGTTTATCCACTTTCCAAAAATGTTTGATAAATTTTAAAATTAAATATTTTCTTTAATTAAATTAAATCATTTAAAATTCACAAAAATAATAAATAATTCATAAAATCATAAAAATACAAGTTATATGCCAAATGGCTCCAAATGACTAATGCAACTCATCTATGGTGTTTCCATGATCATTTGACCAAGTTTTCATGTGTGCAATGTTTTGCCTAGTCATTTAATTCATTTAAAATTAATAAAATAATAACTTATTCAAATATTTTCATAAAACATCAATTGATATACCAAATTAAAGACAACAACATTTACAACTCAAATATGTAAATTGTAAAACATTTTACTTAACATCTAAACTTGCTTTTATAAGTAGACTGAAAGTCGATAAATGTCTATTAAAAACCAGAGATGGCTATCACCTCATTATTTTCCTTATTGATAAAACTCTCATGTTTTCACACCTACTAAGCCTATCATCACAATATACTAGCAAGTTATGTGATGATAGAATCGTTGTAATCATTCATCATTTTCAAATAAACTCATTGTCACTAGCTCTACACTTTTAGAACATAAAGTCAAACATGTTTGTTACCTTTTTAATAATTGTTTTCCATGTGCTATTGTGTTATTACCTCACCAAGTAATCAACACTTATACTTAAACATAATAAAAAAAATTGCTTAGTAAAACTGAAACACATATAAGTCTAAAACAAGTAATAACCACATCACCGCAAGTAATGAAACCATTCACCTAAAACCTGTGTGATTAAGTTATCGTATCGATCATAGCTTACACTTGTAAGCTGGGGTGTTTTCCAGGGTAATTCACGATGCATCCCATGACTATGCATGTATCATCTTGCCAATGTTTTCTGTAGTCCTTACCGGGACTACTTTGCTATCTTTCAGATGTCGGGATTTCCTACGAGACCCTTGAACCCGAAGACATGAATTATTATGGTTATTTCAATCTCAGGCAAGTTCAACACTTGCTCATATCCTTTGCAATAATTCATAACAAACTAATTGCAAAAACTCTATTGTCTTATCACTTACTCTCAAAAGAATGCATGATCCTGTTTTTCTAATAATATGACTAATTGAATGACTACCCGAGTGGTAGTGTTCTGTTTGGTGGGCGGATGGAACCATGGTAAGATGAATAGGTCAAAGGAAGGTTCCATCTACATGGGAAGGTATTACCTAGGATTAATCACAACTGCCGTCAGGATTCTTGCGCCGTAAAATCGTGTTAACCATGGGTCTTCTATGGGGGTAGTAACTCAGCCGTGATCTTTTCTCGTTCGCATGTCAACGGGCTGCCAGAGACGTACGCTGTAGGTTCTGCGGGACTGCATGCACATGGGTGGGAGCCCTTACGTCCCTCAGACTCTGGGGTCTATGAGTGTCTGCCAGGGGCGCGTAGATCTCCATCATGAGGGGTGGAATCAGGCGTTCAACCTGCTGGCAGAAATGGGTGGGCATGCGTTGTGCGGAGAAGCACGGTTTGGCTTGGACCAACAACCGGGCCCCACTCCTGAGTGGGAGTGGATAGGATCTCGAGCCTGGTTGTGCAACATGGTCTTGGTCGTCCATGGGTAAAGTAACGCACCTTTGCAGAGTGTAAAAGGATGTGGCATGTTACCCCTTGTTCCGGGAAGGAGATGCGAACGCCGCAGAAAAGGCAACTCCATGAAAGTTCTAATCTTGTGAAGATCTGGCGGGCTTAGTCTTCAGAATTAAAAGCAACCTCTTGAAGAAATATTTACAAAAACCTTGCATTAGCCTATGACTCTTTTGAGTCTAAAGCTGTAGTTAGTGCATCAAACTATCCCCTATATATCATGAACTTGCTGAGTAATGCTCGTTACTCATACATTCCCGTTTGACCCCCTGCTTAGAGTTGAAGCCTGAGGGAAGTCGTCATCGTGAAGCCATCACTAACTCATGAAGCCAGATGGAGTCATCTCTTACTTAGTCAGGAAAGCATCATCATCAACAACGCTGATGGAGGAGAAGCTATCAAGGTGAAGGTGGAGTCCATTCTTGGACTTAGTTGTTCAATCCATAGATTAGGGCTGACATCAGCCATAGTGGATTTAGTTCTGAGCTAGAGTAATTGTAACAGCCCAATTTTTGGAAGACAGGGAAAACTTGTTTTCAATAACCCAAAAATCAGGGCCAACAAAAACTTTTTAATATGTTTGACTTATGCTTGTGTTTTCATTTCTACTTGGTTGTTGTATGTGTTTGTGTTTGAGTTTGTTAACAACTAACATTAAAAACAATGATCAGAACTTTCTTAAAACACAACCCTGGTGATCAAGTCATGACAAGAAAGCTTATCATCTTTATCCATCACACTGTTTTGGCAAAAATCTTTTTGAAAGTGTTTTGATTTTAAAAGAAACCCAAAGACCAAGTTTTGAGGAAGACAAAAGATAATTTCCAAAACTATACGAGAAGTATTTTGGAGCTAATCATCTCCAACATGTTTTCAACCAAGATGTTTTTGCAAGTATTTCAAAAACACCTTCTCACTTCCTCCTTTTGCAAAAACTATAAGAGGGGACTATGTTACCCTTGTGTTCTACCTCAATTATATTCTTTTGGAAATAACAACTTTTGAGCTGAACCTCTTTATAAAATCCTCTTGTCATGGTATGCCTTGATCACTACCTCTATTTAACACTTGAGAGAAACACCTAGAAATTAATTTGAAGGCCTCAGTTGTTTGAGTGATCTTGTGTGTCTTGTTATTTTTATCTGCTTGTTGTGTGATCTTATCTTGTGTTTGCTTGAAGTATTTATTTCTGTTTGTGGATGAATGTGTGTTGCTCTATGTAAATAAAACCTATTAATAACAAGATCAAGCATATATATCATGTTCCATCTCATGTCCATATCATCCTTTGTTTTCTTAAAAATCTCCAACTTTGGAGACATACTTCTATGCCAAATCTTGAGCTATTCATCAACACATCATAATACCTCTCTTTGTATATATCTATTCTATCCATAAAATATGTTATGTTGGATATTGAAACCCTTTTGTATCATCTATCAAAGTCCTATTGAAGGCATTCCCAAAATAATGACCATATCACCTTTATCATGAAGCACTTTGTCCATGTTACTCCAAATCACCCCTTATTGTTTTCAGGCCCAATCAAACTACCCTTGTAATCTCCATGACCTATAAATCATATCATTGTGGTCAATTTATTTTGCAAAGGCCATTTAATTATTTATCTCTCATGGTTTTTATCCTATTAAATAAACTCCTGTTTTCACCATCTTTCCACTTGGTGTCTCAAATATTTTCAAAAGAGTTGCTTATTAAAAATCACTTTTGAGACCTATACTATGTACTATCTCATCCCAACTCAAAAATATTGGTTTTAAAAGCATTTTACTATTTATTATTTTCCATTTTCCAAAAGGCCAGAAATGAACTTTAAAATATTTTGTGAAGGAAAGTATTTCCTAAAATCTTGGAAAAATTACCCAACATGCCTATGGTCATGTGGGACTTATTTGTAGAAAAACATTTGCAAGTTGTTTTGAAAATTTTGGAGAAAACATTTAAAAACAACTTCTGCCATTTCTGAAATTCCAAAATCTTGTGAAAGAAATATTTTCAAAAACTCTTGAGACCACCACCCCTAGACTCCATTTTTGATTATCTATCCAATGGACATGATTTTGCACTTGTGTTCTGTTCAAGAAATTAGAGAAAACCATCAAAAACCACTTCTGTTCTTTCTGGACATTGTTGAGTACATGCCCCTTCTAGTCAATCATTGCATTCTCTATACCTCTCACTTGCTCTGGGAAGTAGAAAACTTATCACCCAACACCCTGGACATGATCTATACCCCCAAAACCCCCTCCCTTCTTCTCCACACTTCCTCCATGGACTATATGCCAAGCTACATCACAGGTGGACGTCGAGCTCTGCCTCACTCGCCACGAATCACTCCCTCTCCTTGCCAACTAGCCTCACGGGCACTCCTCAAGCTTACCCGTGCATCCCATTTGTCCCCTCTCGCTCTCCTTCCCCTCCTCCTTCATGTCAAACACCTACGGGTGCTGGCAGGACACCCTCGATTGCCAACTCTCCCATGAATCTCATGCCTTCTCCTCTCGCTTGGGGAATGTTATCACTATTCTCCACCTCCCTGGCAAGGTCTCGGACGATGAAATCTCCTCTGGCCTGCTTGCCCGAGCCGCAGCGGCCGCCATGGACACCGAGCGTCCAGCTCTGCGGCAAGACCTCCCCATTCCACCTCATGGCTATAAACCTTGCCTCAACATCTTCTATCTTCCCTAATCGAGCTTAGGAATCAAAAGCCCTCTGCACTGCTCGTCAAATTGTGGGAATCGAACCCGACTTGCCGTGGATGAGCACCCCGTCGAGCCGTCGACTCGAGCAATCCCCGGCCGTGCCGTTTCCTTCCCTATGCTCATTGAGTTCCCTAAACACTCGTGCCCCTGTCAATTTGACATTTGGTTCCCTGTAGGGCTGCCGCCATCGTTGACTTGGAGCTCCTTCCCGCGGCGTTCATGGCAAGGCGCGCCTCGGTGCTTTCCGACTTGCGTGCGTGCGCGCACTCGATGGGCGACGTCTCCCGGAGCCTTTTGGTGCTGTATGCACTTCCAATGGAGGTCTGGAGCGGCCTGCGGCGAAGCACCGGCGACTGCTCCGCCTCTGCCCCTGTTTCCGCCGCCAGGACTTGGTCGCCGCCGGCGCGCAGCGCCACGGGTGGATCTCGACCGCCAGATCGACATCTGACGGATGCATTTGAACCTTGGGAGGTTTAATCGCGGCCGTTGATCATCGCGCGGACGGTGACTTACCGCTTCGCCACGCGCGCGTTCGTCACCGGGCTGGCCTGCCTCTGTGCGGCCCATTTCCCTCGCAGATCTGGCCCGTTAACCAATTTTTCTGCAGGTTGTTTTTTTTTCTCTGCAGATCTGTTTTCTGGTGTTTGCTTTAATTCAAAACAAAAATGTTAACAAGTGAATCTTGCCAAACCAAAAATCACAGATGTAGATCTACTAAATCTTAACCATGTCCAACTTGTAGATCTTCTTTTTGTGCAATATTTTAGGAGCAATAAAATAAATGGCCGAGACACTCATGAACACCATTTCTTTAATAACTTGAGTTTTAAGTATCCAAAACTTGCAAACTCAACTGTTCTGAGTAGCTCTTGTTAATATCTATCTGAGGGAATTTACCTTGTGTTGACTTGAGTTTCTGATTGAAAATGGCATGCATGTTAGTTTTTAGGCCAGAAAGCACTTCTGTGAATTGTTTAATTTTATTGGTGATGAATTTTGATGTGAATCCAATTGTGTTGGTTTGCTAGTGACTAGGAGCACCTCATACTAGATTTTCATGCTGTTAGGAGTTACAGAATAGGATTGGTGGAATATTTAGGGTTAGCTCTTTTCTGCATTTTATTGCTATGCCCTTATTTAAATTGTGTGTTATATTATTTTGTTATAAAATTGATTCCTAGCATGTGTAGGGTATCAATACATGTTTTATTTGTGCTTGAGTGTGTCATTATCATGTTAGGAAAATGTGTGTGAAAAGCATGTTGTTGTAGTATATTTTCCATAGGGTTGTTTTCCTTGTAAAATTAGGATAAATCTTGTATTTCTTCTTATGAGTATGATGAATTTCATAAATGTTTTAGTATATTTTTATCCATAGCATAGCTACTGTTATTTTTGACTGTTATTATTTCTTGCATGATTGGATAAGTTCTAGATCATGTTGGCATGCCATGCTAGTTGTAGGTGATTTCTGCCATAGTAGTTATATTGCATGCTTAATTTTTGAGGCATTAATTAGATTGTTATTTTGTTATTACTAGCAGGTCTAGGTGTTGTTTTCTCTGATATTTAGATGTCATCTTAAATATCCATCATGTTAGAATAAATCATGTTTAATGGTCTCTTATGGTTATGCATGTCTGCTTGTCTAAATAGCCTTTTTCATGTCTAGTTTTAATTGTTGTTTTGCTCCATGATTATTTTCATGCATTGAGTGATGCCATGGTATTTTTGGTATTGTTTTGTATCTGTTATTAGGTTGCTTAGGTACTGGTTATAGTAATTCTCCATGATTAGAAAAGCATGTGTTACTATGGGCTTGTAGTATTGCTTGATAATATTTTCCTATGCATGTATATGTGTTCCTAGGTTATTTTCTTGTTATTTTGATCATCCTCATGAATGACCAGAGAGCCATTTAACCTTATTTGAGCATTATATGAGAGTAGAACACCCACTGAACTCATGCCATTTTGGTTGAGGATCCATAACACCAATTCTAGTGCTATTCATGTGTGTTGTCTGGGCATGATTTGCTTGTTGGTGTGCACCCTAGTAAATTTTGTTGATGAGTGTACTTATTGGATGAAATGCTTGCTGTATGTCTACATTTTAGCAAGGGCTTGCATTTGTTTGGTTCTGATTGGGTGTTTTCCTTTTTATGTTTACGACGTTAGATAACGAAGACGGTATTATTTCCCGGAGAGGTTTTTATTGCAACTCTTGTTTATTTCAAGAGCAAGACGAAGACCAGAGCCAAGGCAAGCCATTCTAAATGCTTGCTGTTGTTTTACTTATCATTATCTATCATGCATGTTTTACTTCTGAAGTTTTACAAAAGTTTGATTCAAAAACTATTCTTTTAAGTGGACTATACCACTATTTATTTTATGTATCTAATATGCTATACCCACTATATAATCTTGGTGTTACCAAGCCCTTTAGAAATTTTAGTATCATCACTTAATCAACTTAAGTTCCCTAGTGGACATTTTAACTTGAGGTTTTTGGAAAGCAAAAGCTTGGAAAAAACCCCGAGGAAAGGTGGGACCTTGTCCAAGGGAGGTTTGTGAAGAAGGAAATGTTTTCGACTTGTTTTTCCAAAAATGACACATAACCTAGTCTTCGCCGGACAACCAAGCCGTGCTGCCACATTACCCTAATATGGGAACGGGGTCTAGCTAATTGCTTGTCGGTGTTAGTCCGTGTCTACCTCAAAGTGCTATAGGGGTTAGAGTCCCCCGAACCGAATTGTCGCCAGGAGGGAGAAATGGGACATTCAGAGTGTGGGGATTAAGTTCGCCACCGGTTGCAACAGTTGGGTCTCCTGCCATGGCGGTGTGTTGTCAGGGGAAACCGGATCGATACGGCTGACTCACTCGGTGCCGGGGAGAACAAACCCAGTTGAAGAGGTAGTCATTTACTAGCACTGACATAGTGGATGGTTAGGACCAGTTATCCGATGTTTGCATACTGTCTCGGACAGTCCGTGGTTGTTCACGGCGGATGTACTGGATCTTGTGGATTGTGTACACCTCCGCAGAGTAAAACTATTCAGAATAGCCGCGCCCTCGGATATGGGCAGTTGAATGGCCATGTAGCTAGTATTGTGTCAATGTTTTCAAAAAGCTGGAAAAGTGTTTTGGAACTTGTACCTGGGAGGTACGTTGAAAGGGAATGATTGTACCTTTGAGGTACCGGATAAATGATGATCTTAAAGATGTGTTTTTCCAAGAAGTTTTGCAAAGAGAAATGTTTTCTTTATCTAGAATGTTTTATAAAAACCTTGTGGACATGTTTCATCTACAAGAGAAATGAAATATCTTTTGAAGTATCTTCTTCAACAAAGGAGAATAAAACTTGTGCAACTATGATGAGTCTTAAATTCATCATGGCTAGTTGAGCCCTAATTAAAGCCTTCCTACTACTTTTATATCTGCATACTTGCATGTTTAGATTTCATTTAGGGTGTCTTGCAGGAGTACATTCAAACGTACTCATGAATGGTTTCGTCCCTGGCTATTGTCTTAGCCAGACTTTGAGCAGATACCCGGAGAATCTGAAGAAGATGGTGTCGCTGACGGCTATGCGAACTAGGAACGTCTCCGAGTCAGTAGCCTGTAGGTGGTCAAGGCGTGACTTGGGTTTACCACGAGTGTGTTTTGCAATCTTCCGCTGTTTTTAAGTGTGTGTTCCTGCCCTGCGCGGCAGTTGTTTTCAACTGAGTCAAGTGACCAGTTGTGTAAGCCGTGTATTCGTGTAGTGGATGTTGTTATCTGCAATGCCAGCTTGAGTATGTTGTTCACGACTGACTGATTATGGGATCGTGAATTTATGCATACTGGAGGTCTCGGACTGCTAGTCTGGGGTCCCCACAGAGTTGGTATCAGAGCCATCCTGACTTTAGGAGACCTTAGTTTAGCAGGGACGTCAGATAGGAAAACAAAACTATTTTGGTAAAAACTATATTACTGCCAAAAATGTTTTTATCTCATAAACCCTAAGCATGGTTTCCATTTTCCTTATATTTTCAAAAACTATTGACTTGTTTATCAAACAAACTTTTGAAGAAAACTAGAGAAAATAGTAAACATACCTTGTTTGTCTTTTGTTTCCATGACTCCAAATATCTTCGAAATAAATAAACATAAGTTAAAAAAAAAAATTGGTTTTCGTTTAAAAGTATATCAAAAAGTTTTCTTCTGTTACTTCTCTATTAAAAATACATACTTGGCGATGTCCCGAGAAGACCTTAGTGGTTAGCAACCCGAAGAAAAAGAAACTTTCTTCCGAAGACCTCAACATCAAGAGGAGATAAAGAGGAGACCTCAACGACCCTTTTGTCGACCCAGACCCATAGGAATTGATAGGTTTCGCTCAGTTGTTTTACTTGAGCTAACCCGTTCTTCAGCGGTAATAGACGTTTGCTGGTGCTTAAAATACCTGGTTTGCCTTTGACTGTGTGCTGTTTGTTAAATGAATTGTGTTTGTTGGATTGTCTTGCTTTGTTCTGATTGAGTAGTTTTTAACAACTCTGTTTATCAGCATGAAAAACTTTCCTTTTTACCATTTTCGCACCAGTGTTTCAACATGTTAACAAGATAGTGCACCCATATCCCTCTGTTTTTCCCACAACACCCAGAAGCAGAAGAAGAATCATTTCAGAGCTACAATTTTCTCTGGAACTTCAAAGGGATACATGATTCGAGGGATAACATTGCACCAGACTAATGACAGTTTCAGAAAGTAAGATACAAGTCTGATTCTAAACGCAGACCGCTACACCCACTCTGGTGTAGACACTAACATTGCCTAGCCCTCGTTGGCTGGAACCTGGTCTGACGGTGAGCTAGTCTCACCTGACGCTGAACACCGAGTCAGGCGACGGCGAAGCCCCTCTAGTCTTCCTCGCCTTGTGCCGCCAGCTTGGACCTCCACAACTGCAGCCACCGGCGCCACTGCTCGTCCTTCTTCCATCGCGGTATCACTCCTGGCGCCAGACCACCAGTCATGGATGTCCCAGGCTGCAAAGATCATGGCTAACAGGATCACCGTGACTGATCCCACTAGGCAAACACTGAAGAGTAGCACGATAAGCACGTGCTCCAAGAAATTTGCTCGCTCCAACAGGGAGACATACTCCCTGAAGAAGTCTTTGATTAACTGGGAAATGAAGCTCATCGTGTGGTGCGATTTAGAGAACCTCGGCTACCTTTTTATAGCAGCAAGAGCAGAGCCCCCTCCTTCATCAAGCACTACGCGGGAAAAGCCGAAGAATCCAGCTGCAGTACTCGCAAATGGCGCGAAATCACCAGCGCGCCCCTCCACCAAGTGGTCGAAGAATCGACATGTCTCACTCACAACAGTCTCGTGGCGAGGTGTCAGTCCACCCTGAGCTCAAAGTGGGCGGGACGCCCTGATGCCAAGGGTGTGTGCACCAGGAGATAAGGCCAGGCAAGAAGAAGAAGAGGAAGAGAGAAGGGCATCGACTGCCAGGTGGGCCTGGTCCCACATGTCAGTGTATGACCCCAGAGAACTCCGGGTGTACCAAGCTTCTAACTCTCTTTCTATTCGTGAGAAAAATCTTGCCAAGATCACTAGTTGTTTGTAGCCTCTACCCTACACAACTAGGTCTCTGTGACCCCCTTTGTGAGTATCGAGTCTTATTTTCAGGGTTGAAGCAAATTTTGGTTTTCTTAAAAGTTTAGTTAAAAGAGTGTTGTTTTTGTTAAAAAAAAGAGTTTTTGTTTTTGTTGTTAAGAAAACCTCTTCCTTGCTTTCCCTTACGAATCTCGAGGACGAGATTCATTTTAAGGGGGGAAGAGCTGTAACAGCCTAATTTTTGGAGGACAGGAAAAACTTGTTTTCAATAACCCAAAAATCAGGGCCAACATTTTTAAAAAAAAATATGTTTGACTAATGCTTGTGTTTCTTTTCTGTTTTCTTGGTTGAGTGTGTTTGTGTTTGTGTTTGTGTTTGATAACACCTAACATTAAAACCAATGATCAAAACTTTCTTAAAACACAACCCTGGTGATCAAGTCATGACAAGAAAGCTTATCATCTTTATCCATCACACTGTTTTGGCAAAAACCTTTTTGAAAGTGTTTTGATTTTAAAAGAAACCCAAAGACCAAGTTTTGAGAAAAACAAAAGATAATTTCCAAAACTATATGAAAAGTATTTTGGAACTAATCATCTCCAACCTGCTTTTAACCAAGATATTTTTTTTGCAAGTATTTCCAAAAACTCTTTATCACTTCCTTCTTTTGCAAAAATAATAAAAGGGGACTATGTTACCCCTGTGTTTTTACCTCAATTATATTCTTTTGGAAATAACAAATTTTGAGTTAAACCTCTTTATAAAATCCTCTTGTTATGGTATGTATTGATCACTACCTAAAATTAACACTTGAGACAAACACCTGGAAATTAATTGGAAGAACTCAATTGTTTGAGTGATCTTGTGTGACCTGTTACTTTATCTGCATTGTTGTGTGATTTTATCTTGTGCTTGCTTGAAGTATTTATTTCTGTTTGTGGATAAGTGTGTGCTGTTTTAAAGATATTAAAAACCTCTTAATAACAAGATCATGCATCTACATCATATTCCATCACATGTCCATTTTATCCTCTGTTTTCTTTAAAACTTCCAACTTTGGAGACATGCTCTTATGTCCTATTTTCTTCTATTCCCAATGCATCATCATAAATCTCTTTACATATATATATATTTTATCTATCCAAGTAGTTAACTTGGATATTGAAACCCTTTGTTATCATCTATCAAAGTCCTATTGAAGGCATCCCCAAAAATAATGATCATATCACCTTTATCATGAAGCACTTTTTCCATGTTACTCCAAATCACTCCTTATTGTTTTCAGGCCCAATCAACCTACCCTTGTCATCTTCATGACCTATACATCACCTCATTGTGGTCAATTTATTTTGCAAAGGCCATTTAATTATTTATCTCTCATGGTTTTTATCCTATTAAATAAACTCCTGTTTTCACCATCTTTCCACTTGGTGTCTCAAATATTTTCAAAAGAGTTGCTTATTAAAAATCACTTTTGAGACCTATACTATGTACTATCTCATCCCAACTCAAAAATATTGGTTTTAAAAGCATTTTACTATTTATTATTTTCCATTTTCCAAAAGGCCAGAAATGAACTTTAAAATATTTTGTGAAGGAAAGTATTTCCTAAAATCTTGAAAAATTACCCAACATGCCTATGGTCATGTGGGACTTATTTGTAGAAAAACATTTGCAAGTTGTTTTGAAAATTTTGGAGAAAACATTTAAAAACAACTTCTGCCATTTCTGAAATTCCAAAATCTTGTGAAAGAAATATTTTCAAAAACTCTTGAGACCACCACCCCTAGACTCCATTTTTGATTATCTATCCAATGGACATGATTTTGCACTTGTGTTCTGTTCAAGAAATTAGAGAAAACCATCAAAAACCACTTCTGTTCTTTCTGGACATTGTTGAGTACATGCCCCTTCTAGTCAATCATTGCATTCTCTATACCTCTCACTTGCTCTGGGAAGTAGAAAACTTATCACCCAACACCCTGGACATGATCTATACCCCCAAAACCCCCTCCCTTCTTCTCCACACTTCCTCCATGGACTAGATGCCAAGCTACATCACAGGTGGACGTCGAGCTCTGCCTCACTCGCCACGAATCACTCCCTCTCCTTGCCAACTAGCCTCACGGGCACTCCTCAAGCTTACCCGTGCATCCCATTTGTCCCCTCTCGCTCTCCTTCCCCTCCTCCTTCATGTCAAACACCTACGGGTGCTGGCAGGACACCCTCGATTGCCAACTCTCCCATGAATCTCATGCCTTCTCCTCTCGCTTGGGGAATGTTATCACTATTCTCCACCTCCCTGGCAAGGTCTCGGACGATGAAATCTCCTCTGGCCTGCTTGCCCGAGCCGCAGCGGCCGCCATGGACACCGAGCGTCCAGCTCTGCGGCAAGACCTCCCCATTCCACCTCATGGCTATAAACCTTGCCTCAACACCTTCTCTCTTCCCTAATCGAGCTTAGGAATCAAAAGCCCTCTGCACTGCTCGTCAAATCGTGGGAATCGAACCCGACTTGCCGCGGATGAGCACCCCGTCGAGCCGTCGACTCGAGCAATCCCCGGCCGTGCCGTTTCCTTCCCTATGCTCCTTGAGTTCCCTAAACACTCGTGCCCCTGTCAATTTGACATTTGGTTCCTTGTAGGGCTGCCGCCATCGTCGACTTGGAGCTCCTTCCCGCGGCGTTCATGGCAAGGCGCGCCTCGGTGCTTTCCGACTTGCGTGCGTGCGCGCACTCGATGGGCGACGTCTCCCGGAGCCTTTTGGTGCTGGATGCACTTCCAATGGAGGTCTGGAGCGGCCTGCGGCGAAGCACCGGCGACTGCTCCGCCTCTGCCCCTGTTTCCGCCGCCAGGACTTGGTCGCCGCCGGCGCGCAGCGCCACGGGTGGATCTCGACCGCCAGATCGACATCTGACGGATGCATTTGAACCTTGGGAGGTTTAATCGCGGCCGTTGATCATCGCGCGGACGGTGACTTACCGCTTCGCCACGCGCGCGTTCGTCACCGGGCTGGCCTGCCTCTGTGCGGCCCATTTTCCTCGCGGATCTGGCCCATTGCCATGTTTTTCTGCAGGTTGCTAATCATTTTTTCAATAGATCTGTTTCTGTCTCTTTGCTTTAAATCGAAACAAAAATGATAATGAGTGAATCTTGCCAAACTAAAAATCACAGAGGTAGATCTACATTTTATTAACCATGTCCAACTTGTAGATCTAAGTTTTGAGCTTTATTTTAGGAGAAATAAAAATAATGGCAGAGACACTCTTTAACACCATTTCTATCATAACTTGAGTTTTAAGTATCCAAAACTTGCAAACTCAACTGTTCTGAGTAGCTCTTGTTAATATCTATCTGAGGAACTTGACCTTGTGTTGACTTGAGTTTCTGATGTGAAAACGGCATGCATGTTAGTTTTTAGGCCAGAGAGCACTTCTGTGAATTGTTTAATTTTATTGGTGATGAATTTTGAAGTGAATCCAATTGTGTTGTCTTGCTAGTGACTAGAGCACCTCATACTAGATTTTCATGCTGTTAGGAGTTACAGAATAGGATTGGTGCAATATTTAGGGTTAGCTCTTTTCTGCATTTTATTGCTATACCCTTATTTAAATTGTGTGTTATATTATTTTGCTATAAAGTTGATTCCTAGCATGTGTAGGGTATCTAGTACATGTTTTATTTGTGCTTGAGTGTGTCATTATCATGTTAGGAAAATGTGTGTGAAAAGCATGTTGTTGTAGTATATTTTCCATAGGGTTGTTTTCCTTGTATATTAGGATTAAATCTTGCATTTCTTCTTATGGGTATGATGATTTTCATAAATGCTTTAGTATTGTTTTCCCTAGCATAGCTACTGTTATTTTACAATATTATACTTGCTTGCATGCTTGAGTGAGCTCTAGATAATTTTGGCATGCCATGCTAGTTTTAGGTGATTTCTGCCATAATAATTATTTGCATGCTTAGTTTTTGATAAATTGATTAGATTGTTATTTTGTTATTACTAGCATGTCTAGGTGTTGTTTTCTCTGTTATTTGGATGCCATCTTAAATATCCAGCATGTTAGAATAAATCATGTTTAATGGTCTCTTATGGTTATGCATGTCTGCTTGTCTGAATAGCCTTTTTCATGTCTAGTTTTAATAGTTGTTTTGCTCCATGATTATTTTCATGTATTGAGTGATGCCATGATATGTTTGGTACTGTTTTGTCTCTGTTATTAGGTTGCTTAGCTACTGGTTATAATAATTCTCCTTGATTAGAAAAGCATTAGTTACTATGGGCTTGTAGTATTGCTTGATAATATTTTCCTATGCATGTGTATGTGTTCCTAAGTTGTTTTATTGTTATTTTGCTCATACTCATGAATGACCAGAGAGTCATTTAACCTTATTTGGGCATGTTATGAGAGTGGCACACCCACTGGACCCATGCCATTTTGGTTGAGGATTCATAACATCAATCCTAGTGCTATTCATGTGTGTTGTCTATGCATGTTTTGCTTGATGGTGTGCATCCTAGTAATTTTGTTTGTGAGTGTACTTGTTTGATGAAATGCTTGCTGTATGTTTACATTTTATCAAGTGCTTGCCTTTGTTTGGTTCTGATTGTGTGTTTTTCCTTTTTGTATTTACGACGTTAGATAACGAAGACGGTATTATTTCCCGGAGAGGTTTTATTTGCAACTCTTGTTTATTTCAAGAGCAAGACCAAGACCAGTGCCAAGGCAAGCCATTCTAAATGCTTGCTGTTGTTTTACTTATCATTATCTATCATGCATGTTTTACTTCTGAAGTTTTACAAAAATTGATTCAAAAACTATTCTTTTAAGTGGACCATACCACTATTTATTTTATGTATCTAATATGCTATATCCACTATATAATCTTGGTGTTACCAAGCCCTTTAGATATTTTATTATCATCACTTAATCAACTTAAGTCCCCTAGTGAACATTTTAACTTGATGATTTTTGGAAAGCAAAAGATTGGAAAAACCCCGAGGAAAGGTGGGACCTTGTCCGAGGGAGGTTTGTGAAGAAGGAAATGTTTTCGACTTGTTTTCCAAAAAAGACACATAACCTAGTCTTCGCCGGACAACCAAGCCGTGCTGCCACATTACCTCAATATGGGAACGGGGTCTAGCTAATTGCTTGTCGGTGTTAGTCCGTGTCTACCTCAAAGTGCTATAGGGGTTAGAGTCCCCCGAACCGAATTGTCGCCATGAGGGAGAATGGGACATTCACAGTGTGGGATTAAGTTCACTACCGGTTGCAGCAATTGGGTCTCCTGCCATGGCGGTGTGTTGTCAGGGGAAACCGGATCGATACGGCTGACTCACTCGGTGCCGGGGCGAACAAACCCAGTTGAAGAGGTAGTCATTTACTAGCACTGACATAGTGGATGGTTAGGACCAGTTATACGATGTTTGCATACTGTCTCGGACAGTCCGTGGTTGTTCACGGCGGATGTACTGGATCTTGTGGATTGTGGACACCTCTGCAGAGTAAAACTATTCAGAATAGCCGCGCCCTCGGATATGGGCAGTTGAATGGCCATGTAGCTAGCATTGTGTCAATGTTTTCAAAAAGCTGGAAAGGTGTTTTGGAACTTGTACCTGGGAGGTACGTTGAAAGGGAATGATTGTACCTTTGAGGTACCGGATAAATGATGATCTTAAAGATGTGTTTTTCCAAGAAGTTTTGCAAAGAGAAATGTTTTCTTTATCTAGAATGTTTTATCAAAACCTTGTGGACATGCTTTATCTACAAGGGAAATGAAATATCTTCTGAAGTATCTTCTTCAACAAAGGAGAATAAAACTTGTGCAACTATGATGAGTCTTAAATTCATCATGGCTAGTTGAGCCCTAATTAAAGCCTTCCTACCACCTTTATATCTGCATACTTGCATGTTTAGCTTTCATTTAGGGTGACTTGCAGGAGTACATTCAAACGTACTCATGTATGGTTTCGTCCCTGGCTATTGTCTTAGCCAGACTTTGAGCAGAAACCCGGAGAACCTGAAGAAGATGGTGTCGCTGACGGCTATGCGAACTAGGAACGTCTCCGAGTCAGTAGCCTGTAGGTAGTCAAGGCGTGACTTGGGTTTACCACGAGTGTGTTTTGTAGCCTTCCGCTGTTTTTAGTGTGTGTTCCTGCCCTGCGTGGCAGTTGTTTTTCAACTGAGTCAAGTGACCAGTTGTGTAAGCCGTGTATTCGTGTAGTGGATGTTGTAATCTGCAATGCCAACTCGAGTATGTTGTTCACGACTAACTGATCATGGGATCGTGAATGTATGCATACTGGAGGTCTCGGACTGCTAGTCTGGGGTCCCCCACAGTTACAATCTTCCAACCCAAGATCACTTTGCCCAAAAGACTATTCCTATCTTAATCCTCTTGTTTTTCTGCTCTCGGCGCGCGAAAACTAGGTCCGGCGGAGGCTCCAGTGAGACCATCGAAGGCTCCGCTGTGCCTGTCCACCGGAGCCCACCGGTACCTCCGCTAGCGCGGAATTCGCCCATCGGATTGGTACTACGCGCGTGCTTCGTGGACAGGGGGGTCGGAACCTCCGGTGAAACCACCGGAGGCTCCGCCCGCTGCGATTTTTCGGGATAAGACCTAGGGCGAGCGGGGTCAACTAGATCTTAGATCTTATTTCCCCCACTCGCCCTCCTTCTTCCTCCTCCAAAACCGCCGCCGCCCTCAACGTTTCCGCCGCCGTGAAGGGTGCTCCACCGTCGGGAGACTCTCCTCCTTGCCTTGGACCGCTCCGGGATCTTCTTCCTCCTCACCTTCCACCATGGATGCGTGTATGTTTGCTCTCTCTCTCTCTCTCCCATCTAGTTGATTGATGGGGAAGCACTAGGAGCCACATGTTCTTCACATCTAGATGTGTGGATTTAGGTTTTGGAGTAGGAAATCACGAGTACAAAACCTAGAAACCTAGATTGTGAGTATTAGGCTTGAATCAGTTTGGTTCTTAGGGTGGATTTGTTCATGTGTCCTACCCCTTGTTATTCATTCCAAATGTTCTTCATATCTTTGTTTCTTGGATTTTTGTGTTACATAAACTTGAGCACTACCTCTTCTTCATGTTTTTCATAGATGCCTCCGGTTCCAAGGGCAAGGGCACTCACACCAAGAGCGTGGCTAGTCGCAAGGCTCTGAGGGTTGATGAAAGCGAGGAAACATTGGACCCATTTCAGCCCAAGCGCAAGACGAGATTCCCGGCTCCCGAGAAAACTTTACCTCGCAAGGAGAAATCGGCCTCTCAAGTGTCCGAGGGAGTGTTCTTGACGCATCGTCGCGAGAACCCATATACTGTTGAACGCAACCGCTTGATGCCATTGTTCCGGGGTAAGGATCCTCGATTCCACACCGTGTTTCAAAGCCAGATTTATCATGAGATCTTGGTGAGGAAGTCCAAGGAGAATGTTGCCCCTCAACATGCTATCAACTTTGGTCATATGGAGAGGAAGCCCGAGTATTTTGGGGAAGCACTGCAAATTGTTGATGCTTTTGGTCTTGCTCCCATTATGCAAGTCCAACAAGATTATGATGAAGGATTGGTTTGTGAGTTCTTGGCCACAATACACCTCGCCAATGAGACATAGCGTCATCTTATCTGGATGACCAAGGGACAACAGCTCACCATCAAGTGGTCCGAGGTTGGAGTCCTTATTGGTGGCTACCCGGATCATGGACCCTTTGCCGGTGGCCCGGATTTTGACGAGGGTTGGTTCCGTGTTCATGCTCCCAATGCTCAATCACTTGCCAAGGATCAACTCACCCCTCTTTATCGCAAGAAGAAGTTCATTGTGGGGTTTGTCAAGGTCCTCTATCCCACTTATGATATTATGCTCCACATCTATCGTGAGACCATCAACCCAAAGGCCGGGAACATTGATGAGATCCAAGGCTTCCTGAAGAATCTTATGCTTCTTACTCATGAGAAGCGATTCTCCGGCCTGACTCAGAGGCTCGATGTGCTCGATTATCTGTGGAATGAGCTATGGCATGTCATTATAGAGGAATAATGCTTGCTTTGGGCCTTTCATCATGAAGATCATCTTGAGTGAGAGGGCAAACAAGTTCCCGAACGATCCTCTTGATGATACTAATTGGATCCCACATACGGAGAAGAGGCTACTCATCAAGGACCACACTGAGCCTATTGTGCATCCCACCCCCGCTGCTCGCAAAGGCAAGGCAAAGCCACAGGTCATCATTGATGAGGAAGATGAAGAAGAGTAAGTTGGTCCCTCTCGTCCTCCTCCTTCTGACAGTGCCTTCAAGTGGATGGAAAGGGCCCTCAAGAAAGTGTTCAAAGTGAACAAGAAGATTGAGCAACATCAATGGGAAGTTCACTATGACAAGGAGCTCAAGCACCGCAAGGCAGCAAAGGCCGAAAGACAGCTTCGTCGTGATGGTGGAGAATCTGTGGAGTCCCCAAGAGAAGATAGCATCACCAACTGGGACAAGTGGAAAGCCAAGGATTCCCAAGGGAAGATCATCGAGTGGTCTGATGAGGAACCTAGAGAAGAGGTCACCAGCTCTCGCCGCCGCGCCCGCCCTTCGAGATTGGATAACTCCTCCGAGTGATCATTGGGACGTTAGCATCGGTCTCCTCCCTCTTTTGGTATCTTGATGCCAAAGGGGGGAGATATCTACTTAGGAGCGGGCATTTGCATGGGTTCTCTCTTAAGCGTGTTTTCGATTTGCATCTTTCATCTTGCTTGAGAGAGTTGGTTATTTGGAAACCTCGTAACTTTGTTTTGTGAACCTCGTTATGCATTACGTGAGCTTGTGAACTTAGTACCTTAATTCTATCACTTGTTGTGTGCTCACTATTACATATGTGTTTAGCTATCCATATCGTTTAAATTATCTCAACATGAAGGGAGCATATCTCTAGGGGGAGCTCCATCCATGTTGTGTGCTATAATTATGCAAATAGGGATGTTGTCATCAATTACCAAAAAGGGGGAGAATGAAAGATCATCTTCCGTTTTGATAATTAATGACAACACACCTATTGGACTAATGTCTATTTGAGAGTACTTGCAGGTCCTATTTGTTATATATGAAAATGCCTAGGTTTATAAAGTATACAATCTCTATGGGTTACAAAAATGTTTCGAATGGAAAGAGCTCGAAGAAACAAAGCTGGGGCGCCATTTTTGCAAGCAGCGGAGGCTCCGGTGAAACCACCGGAACCTCCGCCCCATGCTTTTCCCAGCCTCATCCAGGCGCTGGCCTTCGGTGAAAGGTCCGGTGGAACCTCTGCTAAAAACACCTTCGGGTGCATAAGAGCGGAGGCTCCAGCGGAGCCTCCGGTGTACATCCGGTGGGCGGAGCCTCCGGTGAAACCACCGGAGCCTCCGCTGGCTCCACTGCCCCATTGTGGGGCTGGCCTCCGGTGGCGCCTCCGGTACAGCCTCCGCTGAAACCCCCTTCAGATGCATAAGAGCGGAGGCTGCAGCGGAGCCTCCGGTGGACCTCCGGTGGGCGAAACCTCCGCCATAGCCACCGGAGCCTCCGTCCTGCAGGATCCAGCTTGGAGGAAATGATCCGCGCGTGTGCGCGTATAAGAAGACCACCGGAGTCTCCGGTGGAAACACCGGAGCCTCCGGTGTTGCGTGGACTGCTCAACGGCCACTTGAGGGAAGGGGTATTTAAAGCCTTCCCGTACCTCATAAATGCCCAAGCATTTTCCATTCTCTCTCCTAATCATTAATGAAAGCTTCAACCTCCTAGATCTCCCTCTTCAACCACCAAAACACCCCGAAACTTTGTGGAGAGCTAGAGGAGACCTAGATCCGTTATTCCACCAAAGGAATTTCAAATCCATCCACCACATCCTTGTAGATCTAGAATCCTACTTGAGGCCTAGAAACCTTAGTAGATCTTGTGTTTGTAGCTTCCATCTTGTTGCAAGAAGCTTCGGATCCGTTGAGAGCCTCCATCCATCTTGTGGAGTGTCCTCAACCTTGTGTAAAGGTTTGGTCAACGCCTTCAAGTCGACCTCATAGTGGAAACGAGAATCTCCCTCACCGGAGAAGCTCAAGGAGAATAAGGTGTGTACAACCGTGCTATTAAGGAGCGCCTAGGTGGCTCCCCACCTCTCCAACGTAGACGTACTTCTGTTGATAAAGAACTACGGGAAACATATCCTTGTCTCCTTGTTTACACCTGTGGTTTATCTTGTTGCCTTTCGTTTTACTTCTGTTGCGTATCTTATCTTGTATCACTTAGGTTGCTCACCTAGTTGCACATCTAGAGAACCTCATTTTATCTTGCTTAGCCATAATTAAAAGGAAAAGAAGAAAAATTGGTAGTCGACCTATTCACCCCCCTCTAGTTAACCATAGTGCACTTTCAGCCGCCGTCTTTGGTGGGGCATGCCCGGACGCACGCTCTCGGCTGTCCTCGGCCACATCGAGGCCGCCAATACCCCGCGGACGGAGTACCCACCACCGTCCACTTCTCGCCGCCGCGGGGCGGCCTGGCTGCCGAGACAGTTCTCGGGATCCTCTTCTTCGTCTGTGGCCACGTCTTCGCGATCATCCGGCTCGGCGCCGCAGGCCCCTCTGTCCCCGGCGATGACAGAGCCCGAGTCTTCGCCGGAGACACCGCCTCTCTGGTGCTCGCGCTGCCGCGCAACCCTCGTTATAAACGAGGGTGGCCGCCGCGATCCCTCGCCTCCAAGCCATGGCCGCCACGCTCCCTCGGCTGCTCGCCATGGCCCTAGCCTCATGAGCCGAAGGAGGAGCGCGTGGAGTGGGCGCAGAACGACATCGAGGTCGGCATCGCCTTGTTCCGCAACCAGTTTGTCGCCGAGGAGATGGAGCGCCAACGCCGCGCTCTCGAGGAAATCGCTGCTCGCCGTCGCGGCCGCGGAGAAAGGGGGCCCTCGTGCTGGACTACAACGACGAGGAGGACGTCGGGCCGGCGAAGAGGCCATTAAACAACGCCAGAGAGGACTGCAGCTACGCGCCGTCCAAGGACGAGCCGCCGAGCGACGACGACTAGCCAGATGTACCGCATCCTCGGCGTCAACTAGCCGTAGCTATGTTTTAGTTTGAATCGTGCAAACTACGGCCGTGTTGTCTCTTAATTTGTCCAAATATTAATGTAACTGCCTAGGTTCTCTCCTTGTTTGCCGAGTTTCGTCCTATTTATCGAATTTTGCCGATTTTGTCTTGGCGCGTCCGGATCGACGACTGGGAACTACCGCCCCGAGGCCGAAGTTTACACTGGCATGTCCTCAAACGACGATTTTTTCGACCGAAAAAATGGCCTACGGGCGAGTGGAGATGCTCTTACAAATCTCTACAAATCACAAAGCTTTTACGGAATATTGACATGGTTTATAACTGCTACTCTCAAAAGTAATGATACCTGGCTTGGAAAGGGAAGGAAAAGAAAAGGAAAGCTTTCTCTCAAAAGCTGCTCCCACGAATTCCAGGAGCGGCAACCAAGCTCGCACTCGCACCCAGCCGGCCAAACCCCAGGAAACCCGAGCCCAACCGGCCACCACCACCACCTCCCCCCGGCTCCGAGACAAAACACCTCCCACTCCCGGCCATGCCCCCTTGTCACCGCCGCTGCTGACTAGCCAATCCAAGCCATTGCGGCCGGTGTATCTCTCGCCGGAAGCGCCTCCATGGACCCAGCCTACGACGAGCTCGAGCGCCGCAGCCGCTACCTCAGCTCGCTCGTCCGCCGCACCAGGCTAGCCGACCCGCCCGAGCCGGAGCCGGAGCCAGAGACGGAACCGCCAAAGCTCAAGGTGGAGCCAAAACGGGCGGCGGACCTAAAGCCGGCGGCGGAGCCCAGTGGCGGGGACGGTAAGGGCGGCAAGGCGGAGGTCAAGGAAAGGGAGGTGAAGGCCAAGGGGAGCGTGAATGGGGAGGAGAGGAAGGTGGCCGTGCGGGTGCGCGCGGCGGACATGCCGCTGCCGCTGCAGCGGCGCGCGATCTGGATCGCCCGGGAGGTCGTCCTCGCCACGCCGCGGCTCGAGAGCAAGCGACTAGCTCTCGCGCTCAAGAAGGTACCGTACCGCCCCAAGCCAATTTCTTCCTCTCTGAGTTTGTTTTCTAGTCGTGGTCATTTAATCAGATGGGCCAAATACAGCTTTCTCGGAGTCCAAACTTGTCTAGATCATTTTATAGCCGTGAACAACAGAGTGGCGACAGATGTGTAGAACAAGGAATCGTGGTCAAATGGCTGGAAGTAGTAAGATCTAGCTAGAGCTTGATACTAGCGAAGTTCTTGCAGCTAAATATATTTGTGCACTTTAGGAAGTTCTACTGTGGTGTTGGAATTGAAGTCCTAGGCCTAGTTTGACCTTGATGAAATGGGAGCCAGTATGCTATTGCTGACAGATCAGATTGTTCGATGTGTTCATTTATGGGAACTGGTCCACTACAGAACTGGTACTAGTATTACTCCATTAATTTAAGAGATGTTGAATGCTCAGAGGACGTGCCAATATAGTTATATTTTTTCTGGTAGGAATTGTTGCAAGGTGCTACCAAGTTGTGGGTTGAACATGTATGCGACCTGTGGGCTCTTGGGTCTGAAACTCTGAATGGTACGCCATTGCTCTTGTGAGCTGGCTTGACAGGTTGGTTTTGTAGGATGTTCACTGAATGGTAGATGGTAGTTGTTGTGAACCAGAAGTGGCCAGTGGAATAGCAGGATGATCATAATAGGTAGAAAACCAAAAGGACGCGATTGGTGGCCACTGGCCAGTATGTAGAAACAAAGTAAGCCGTCTGATCAAGAAAACAGCTGAGATCACCTCTGGATGAGAGAGCAATTTCTAATGGTTGAGTGATGCTTGATCTCAGCTGTAGATTCCTTGATCTGATGGTTTCTCTGAATTTAAACAGAGAACGTCTAACATATTACTAGGAGTTGGGGCATGGATCCTGAAACTGGGAGTTACTTAGGTTTGTGTGTGCGCCATTCATTTTCCATTAGTTACTAATTGCTCATTTTTTTTAGCTAAAGTTGCTAATTGCTCATGTCCTTATCTGCAATATACTATATGTTTCACTCATTGTGACATCAGTACTGCCGCACGCAATGTAAAGGTAATCAAGAAAGTCACTTTTCATATTGTAGTGTGGCTCCGAACTTCAAATTTAGACGTGTTTCTTACCAATAGAAACAAGAGCGGTGCATCAGGGAAAAGAGTTTTTCGATAGAGTTGCATGAAAGATGTTTGATGTGCATGTTTTCTGTCATTGAATAGCATTTTGGCGCTTGCATAATGCTCCCAAGATTTGCCTTTGGAATGAATGTTGATGCAGACACAAACTTCATATATTGTCTCACCATTTTGATTAGGCTAACGTGTATTACAGTCTTCTGGCTATTACTTTCTTCCCACATCTCATAGAGTGCACTAAATAATTATGTTTCGAGTAAGGCGGAGGAACTTACATCTTGAATCTGGATATGACCCTGAGAAAAAAGCTAGTGATATGGTTTATCTATAATCAAACCAGATATCATAATTCTGATGGTTTGGTGGCATGCACTGGAGCCTTCATTTCTGTGGTTATTCCTACCTGACATGTAGCTGTGTGCAATTTCTATTTCCCCCCTAAGGTGCTAGTAGTTAGTTAGTTACTGTCCGATGTTATTTTGTTTGAAAAACCATCACTGTTATATAGTTTCCATTCTCACTCTTCATGACAGTTGCTGGTGTTTTTTTTTACAAAAAGGAAGAATTTATCGATCTTTGTAGATGACTGGACATTGTTTGTCATTTGCTTACAGGAATTTGATACCACATACGGGCCTGCTTGGCACTGCATTGTTGGCACAAGCTTCGGTTCCTACGTCACTCACTCCTTAGGAGGTTTCTTGTACTTCTCTGTCGACAAGGCGTACATTCTTCTGTTCAGAACCGCCGTCGAGCCACTGAGCCACCCTTGATGAGACCCGGAGCCTATCTCCTCACCCCACAAGTGTAGATTCAGAGCAAATTTGTAATTTAAGCAGCTGTTTTAGGTGCTCAGCGGGCAGTAGAGACGGGTCACCACCACATACAAGAAATGTAAAACGAACATGACTTTCAAGTACTGATGACTGCTGTGTACTGTTGACCTACGATTCTACAAAGCTCTCAAATCTCAGTTTACTTCGTCCGAGCGTGTGGAAATCATGCATTGTATGTAAACTCTGGTAAATGTGCTCACGTTGCTCTAGACCAGCTTATTCCTTGTCAAAAGTTTCTGTTGATTTCTTCTGCTCGTCGTAGCAGGTGAGGGATGGATGCTTACAGGGGCGGAGCCAGGTTTTAGATATAGGAGGGCGAGCCATTGAAGGTCGCAATTGAAATATTTCTATTGTTTATTAAGATACCAAGCCAAAAATTAAAAATGGCATTTCCATGTATTTGCCAAAAGAATGACATGAATATATGTTATCTCTATCTCAAATCATATAACGTAGGTATTTAATAAAACAGACACAAAACTACCGTTTAAGATTTCAGACATAGATCTACTACTATTGTCAACAATTAGATATGAAATTTCGGCGGCACGCCAGATTGGAGGCTTAAACAATTGGCTTGAATTTTTTTTTTTTATATTCATCTTTTTAGGAACTAGTATATCAATTTTCTTTATTTGTTACTAACCAAGTATTGGAAAAATTAAACAAGAGGGATCCGGTAAGCACGTACATGCGTGTATCCTGTATGTACATGATTGATAACTCGGTGGTGATTTCATAGGACGGACCCATGTCGCAAACGATACGGCGTCCGGGTAACGAAGATCACCGGCGTTGCCATATCCACCGCTATTAGCCGGCCATGTGCTATCCAAGTTTGGCGGTTTTCGAGCGAGAGCAGCATTAGGGCAGCTAGTTCGATTGTATTGTGATGCGTGAGAGGCGAGAGGAGACGGACGATTTCTGGCCTAGGAAGTCAGCTAGATTGGTTGTTGCCTATTGATTGTTGGGTCTGGGTGCGTAAGACAGACTTCCGCTAGCTTTGGGCTTAAATACTAAGAGTAATACATAGTTATCAGCAGCTATTAGCATGTATATATATACGAGTATTATATGAGTATTATACGATTAGTATCTGCTGCAATATGTTGGGGGGACGAACCATTGAGGGGGGTCTGACCCCTGCTAGCCCCCCTTGTCTCCGCTGCTTAGGTTTAGACGCTCGTTTGGCATTTGCAGTGCACTGACCACCATGTTCCCAAGTTCTTTTGGAAAGCTAAAATCCGATCAAAATCTTTGTCTGGCAGTTGGCTAGAGGTCGCCTACCTGCGGCTGCGGGTGACCAAATTCTCACAAGACATGGCCCCTCCGATGGCTTCTCCGTGCTGTGTGGGGCGCAAGAAGATTCGAACCACATTGCTTTTTCATGTGTTCTCGCTAATTTTATGTGGAGTGCTGTTAGACAAATATTGCAGGTTCAATGAAACCCCCAATCGTTCGATCAGTTCTGGGCAATTATGATATCTTTGAACGACAAAGACCGTAGGCCCGTGTGGCTTCTTTTTGCAGCTCTTAGCTGGGCTTTGTGGAATGTTTGAAATAAATTCGCAATTGAAGTTGTTTTTCCTCATCAACGCGCTGACTGTCTTTTCAAAACTGGCATTCTATTGCAGCAGTGGAGAACGTTATCCAAGCCAAAGGACCATGAAGACATCCACAAGATTATCTTGAAGCTGCGCCAACTATACCGAATCACTTGCTCTCCTTCTGCCATGGCGCCGCCTTAGCTCTTTTTTTTTAGGAACGCGCGAACTGCACGTCTTTTTTATATAGAAGAAAAAGAGTAGGATTAGTACAACACCACTACCACAACGCCCCTAAGGGCCACCCCCACTCACACCCCAGAAAGGAAAGACCCCACTACTCACAGACACCCCACTTTGTTCCACCTAGCCGCTTCCTCCATAAGGAAATCTAATAACAGCGAGACCGTCCTAGAAGAACTCTTAGCTCTGCCTGTGTTCTTTTAGTTTTGCTAGTTCGGTGTGAACTTCATATTCAGGCATGCGTGCCTCCAGTTTGAACTCTATTGTAATATGACTCCCTGGTGTTTGGTTGTGTTAGATTGATCTCACGAAGGGCCCAACGGCCACTTCGTGCCCCTTGGTCAATGCGCCCTGATCGGGGGCGCCCAACCGCATATGGTTGGTGGGCCCTGTGCCAGCGCTATAAAGACAGGTGAGGGGCCGGGGCACGGGGTACGAGATTCGCCGCCGCCATTTCCCTCACCAACAAACCCACATCCGATGTAGGGTTAGCGCTCGCGCACGGGAAGCTCCACCACCGTCACCATGTCCACCACCGACACGCCGTCGTCGTCGAAAGGTTCAGAAGGTGGTTTCTCTCCCCTCTCTATCTCTCTCTCTCCCTCTCGGTTTTTCTCTCGATCTGAAACACTAATAGTCATCACAGAGGCACCACCGTGTTCGATCTAGACCTAGCTAGATCATAGAGTTTCAACATTGGTATCAGAGCTTTGCTGTTAGGTCTAGTTGTTCCACGGTGCAAAGAAAAGCAAAAGTAAATCCCATCCCCAAATCGATACCCTAATCCCTAACAGAGAAGAAGAAAGAGGGGAAGGGGAAAAGAAAAATCGGCTCACCGGGGTCGGGCGCCGCCGCTGTGCCGTGCAGTTCCTCTCAATCCGGATGCGCATCGGCAAGCCGAGGCATCCGGAGGAAGAACCACCGGAAAAGTAAAAATAAAATAGACCCCATGGGGGCAAAGGGCGCCGCCGGCTGCGCCGTTTGACGGCAGTGCTCTCTCCTTTTGGGAGGAAGCACACACCGGCAAAGGTACAGAAAGGGGCGCCGCCCGTCGATTGTTGCACCATCGCGGGAAAGGAACCAGAGGTTGCCCTCCCGAAGATCTCTCTCTCGCGCTGTGAGGTGGAAAGAAAGGTGAAAAGAAAGGGGCAAGGGGAGCGCGCGCGGCGGCTCGGCGGCGCGGTAGCGCACCGTCGCTGGCCTGCCGGCGGCTCGACCCAAAGAAAGGGGAGCGCGCGCGGCGGCTCGGCGGCGCGGTAGCGCACCGTCGGTGGCCTGCCGGCGGCTCAACCCAAGCGAGCGCAAGCGCGCGGTGGCGGCGCGAGCTTTATTTATTTATTTTTTTTCTCGCCGGCTGCGGAGCAAAGAGACAGAGGAGACGGGGGAGTCGGGGGCGAATGGATGCCTAGGGTTTGACCCTGGCTCTCCCCTGTCCGTTTTGTCCTAGCGAAAATGAAGGAGGGCCGTCGGATCGCATCCGACGGACGGGATCGAATCCCTAGCGAGTAGAGCGCGGACCGGGCCGCTGGGCTGGGCCCAGGCAGCAGTTAACTACCGCGTGCGCGGCAAATAGAGAAAAGAGCGCGCAGCTGCTGTTGGGCCGCAAGGCTGAAAGGCCATGGGCCGCTGAGCGCAGGGCGCTGCTGCGGTAAAAACCGCACAGGCGCGCGGCACCGTTAGCCAGGCCGTGGGCCGGGCCAAAGAAACAACTGGGCAGTTTTTTTTTCTGCCCATTTTTTTTCTGTTTCTGTTTATTCTTATTACAGAAGCAGAATTTAATAGTAATTGGTCCTTTTTTGTTATTGTTTAGGAAATACAAAAGTAAAAGAAATATTCGTATAAAGTATAAAGTGTATGAATTTTCATTCATGTTTTCCGCTGCAAATTGGCCTATTAAAGGAAAAATAGCATAAGTGATAATTAAAATTTTAAATACATGTTAAAGTGATAGTTATGATTTATGTTATTAAATAACCAACGTTGTTAATAGCATTATCATGATTAATTGTTATAGTGTCATATATGCTTTTATTGCTATTTTCTGCCCAACGGTGATGTAGTCATAATTGCATAAACAGTTGTGGGTTATAATTTTAACCAACGTTGGATTATTACATACAATTGTTGTTGTTTTTCTCACTTCATTGTGGTTTTCAGGAGGGTTCTACTTGATGACATGCATCAAGAACATCCCGACCCTGAGAGGCGACAACTATAGTGAGTGGAGGAAGAAGGTGGATTTTGCCTTCATCTGTGCAGAGGTTGACTGGGTTGTGGACACTCCACAGCCTGTCAAGCCAAAAAGAGCTTGTTAAAGAGGCAACTGATGATGATGCTGCATGGGAAAAGAAGAAAAGAGACCATGCTCCTTTGGAGTTGGCATATTCTATTGAAAACAGAAAGTGGCAAACAGCCAATAAAAAGTGCATGTCATTTATAAAGAATACAATTGAGAACGCAATCGTGGGCTCCATTGCAGAGTGTGCTTCTGTTACGGAGTACTTAGAAAAGATAAAGAGCCAGTTCACTGGCTCTTCAAAGGTTTATGCCACCCAGTTGATCAAACAGCTGGTAACTGAAAAGTACACCGGAGGTGCACATGGCATCCGGGAGCACATACTGAGGATGAGCAACATGGCTGCGAAACTTAAGCCCATGGATGCTGATCTTGAGCTCAAGCCAGCACTGCTTGTCCATCTGATCATGGCTTCACTGCCAAATCAGTTTGACAACTTTGTGATAAATTACAACATGGCCCCTGAAAAGTGGGATGTTGAAAAGACTATTGCTATGTGTGTTCAAGAGGAGGACAGACTCAAAGCCTCACATGGTGGTTCTGTGAACTATGTGAGGGATAATAAGAAAATAAACTATAGTCAAAGTCATACTGGTTATCCTTCAAAACCACATGGGAAAGGTCCCCAGCAGCAGCAGCATCAGTACCCACAGAGTTTTTTTCCAGTGGACAAAGAAAGTTGTCTCCACTGCAAAAAGACTGGCCATTACAAGCAAGATTGCCCAGACTATTTAAAGTACATAATGGCAAAGAAAGGTAACAATGTTGTTTCCTTTGTAAATGAATCCCTGTATACACAATTTTCCAAATCTACATGGTGGATTGACTCAGGTGCAACTGTTCATGTTGCAAATTCTTTACAGGGATTCAGTTCGACCCGGAGCACGCTAAGAAGCGAAAGATGCATTCAGGTCGCTAATGGAGTACAAGCAGACGTAGAAGCTGTTGGCAACATCTCCTTGGAGCTTGCTGATGGTTTCACTATTCTGCTTAGAGATGTTTTGTTTGTTCCTTCACTACACAGGAACCTTATCAGTGTATCACGCTTAGACAAAGACAATTATGAGTGTTATTTTGGACATGGCAAATGTGCCTTGTGGTGTAATAATATTCATGTGGGGGTTGCTTAACTCCACAATGAGCTTTATTTATTATCTTTGCGTGAAAAAGTTTATTCTGTGTCTAAAGTGAATGAGAAAGAATCTGGGTCGAATAACGAACAAAATAAAAGAAAGAGAACTCATGACTCATCGAAATTATGGCACTGTCGCTTGGGCCATATTTCGAGGGGGAGAATAGAAAGACTAATCAAAAATGATATTCTTCCACCGCTAGAGTTCTCAGAAACAGAGCAATGCATAGATTGCATTAAAGGAAAGTATGTAAAGCAAATTAAAAAGGGTGCAAACCGAAGTACAGCAACAATGGAAATTATTCACACCGATATTTGTGGACCATTTCCTGTGAAAAGTGTGGATGGTTATGACTCGTTTATAACGTTCACAGATGATTACTCCCGATATGTATACATATATCCAATTAAAGAAAGATCTGAAGCGTTGGATAAATTTAAGATATTCAAGGCTGAAGTTGAAAATCAACATGATAAAAGAATAAAGATAGTGAGATCTGACCGTGGGGGGGAGTACTACGGCAGACACACTCCATATGGCCAAGTCCCTGGACCTTTTGCAAGGTTCTTACAGGAGAATGGCATAGTAGCCCAGTATTCAATGCCGGGCGAACCTCAGCAAAATGGAGTAGCTGATAGGCGTAACCGTACTCTTATGGATATGGTGCGCAGTATGATGAGTTATTCCACTTTGCCATTGGGATTATGGATGGAGGCACTTAAAACCGCCATTCACATTCTCAACAGAGTACCAAGCAAGTCGGTGCCCAAAACACCGTACGAGCTGTGGACAGGAAAAGTTCCATCCCTACAGCACCTCAGGGTGTGGGGGAGCCCACCTGAGGCAAAAGTGTTTAATCCAAACATTGCAAAGTTAGATACCAAAACAGTGAGTTGCCATTTCATTGGCTATCCTGATAGATCAAAAGGTTATCGTTTCTACTGTCCAGACAGATACACAAAGTTTGTAGAAACGAGACATGCGGTCTTCTTAGAGGACGAAATGATGAGGGGGAGCATGGTAACTCGGAAAATTGATCTTGAGGAGAAGAGGGTGTGTGCACCTAATCCGATGATTCAAGAGCCGTTTTTCTCGCTACCTGTTGTACCTGCATCGTCAACCCCTGAGGTTGCGGTGCAAGCACCTGTTGTGACTCCAACCATGACAACTAGAGGTGAAGATTCGGAACCTGCTCGTCAGGAGCCGACTGAACCCGAAGTTGAGCATGAAAGGGAGGAGCAGCAGTCTTCTCAAGAGGATGTGCCAGAAGTTGAGGCATGACATGAACAAGAGAATGAAGGCCTCAGAAGGTCTACAAGACGTAAAAAGTCAGCTATTTCTAGTGATTATAAAGTTTATAACACAGAAACGGCTTATAAGGAAGGTGATCCCACCTCATATGAAGAAGCCATGAGAAGCCGTCACTCATCTAGATGGGTGGAGGCTATGGAAGATGAAATGAAATCGATGAGTTCCAGCGATGTTTGGGACTTAAAGGATATTCCCAAAGGAGCCAAAACAGTAGGCTGTAAATGGGTCTACAAAATAAAGTATGACTCTAATGGGAATGTAGAAAAGTATAAAGCACGTCTTGTGGCAAAAGGCTTTACACAAAGAGAAGGGGTAGATTACAATGAGACATTTTCTCCGGTCTCATGTAAGGATTCCTTCAGAATCATAATGGCACTAGTTGCACATTTTGATTTAGAGCTACATCAAATGGATGTAAAGACGGCATTTTTGAATGGAGATCTAAAAGAAAAAGTCTACATGAAACAACCCAAGGGGTTTATCGTGGAAGGCAAGGAAGATAAAGGATGTCGTCTAAAGAAATCTATCTATGGATTAAAGCAGGCTTCTAGACAGTGGTATCTAAAATTCAACGATACAATAACGAGTTTTGGATTTAAAGAGAATGTTGAGGATAACTGCATTTATGCAAAGTTCAAAAGTGGGAAATACATTTTCCTAATCTTGTATGTGGATGATATCTTGCTTGCTAGCAGTGATGTCAGGCTTCTACGAGAAACAAAGAAGTTCTTATCCTCGAACTTTGATATGAAGGATCTTGGTGAAGCCTCATATGTTTTGGGCATAGAGATTCACCGAGATAGAACGAATGGAGTCTTAGGACTATCACAAACGGCATATTTTGAGAAAGTTCTCAAAAGGTTTAATATGCATGCGAGTTCTGCCACACCTGCTCCTATAGTCAAGGGCGAGAGTTTTGGGAAATTCCAATGCCCCAAGAACCAATATGAGATCGATCAAATGAAATCAGTACCATATGCTTCGGCTGTTGGAAGCTTACAGTATGCACAAGTGTGCACTCGCCCTGACTTAGCTTTTATCACCGGGGTACTCGGTAGATATCAAGAGAATCCAGGCACAGAGCACTGGAAAATGGTAAAAAAAGCATTGCGTTATGCGCAAGGCACCAAGGACCTCATGCTAACATACAGAAGGTCTGATTCCCTAGAGATAAGAGGGTATTCAGATGCTGATTTTGCGGGAGACAAAGATGATAGAAAATCCACTTCAGGATACGTGTTTACTCTCGCAGGAGGAGCTATTTCGTGGAGAAGCTCCAAACAGTCAATAGTTGCGTCATCCACGATGTATGCAGAGTTTATAGCATGTTATGAGGCCACGGGGCAGGCGATATGGCTAAAGAAATTTATACCTGACTTGAAAGTGGTAGATTGCATTAGCAAACCACTAAAGATGTACTGTGACAACCAGCCCGCAGTATTCTATGCTCACAACAACAAGTCGAGTAATGCTACAAAGCCAATAGAAATAAAGTATTATGTTGTGAAGGATAAAATCCAGGATCAAACTATAAGTCTCGAGCATATAAAGACAAAGGATATGCTTGCGAATCCGCTAACGAAAGGCTTACCACCCAGTGTGTTCAAAGATCACATAGCCGGCATGGGTTTAATGGAAAGCCTATGATTCCTGGATAAGAGAGGCCCGAAAAGTAACAGTTTTTGTTTCAAAACAGAAAGGTATATTGTAGCTGTCTGATTCTATCGGCAATTGAGCTGTGACGATGAAACATGCTCTATGTATCAATATGTGATGAAACAAGTAAAAGTAAAAGGTATAAAGTTAAAAGTAAAAGTTGAGATCAAGGGGGAGAATGTTAGATTGATCTCACGAAGGGCCCAACGGCCACTTCGTGCCCCTTGGTCAATGCGCCCTGATCGGGGGCGCCCAACCGCATATGGTTGGTGGGCCCCTGTGCCAGCGCTATAAAGATAGGTGAGGGGCCGGGGCACGGGGTACGAGATTCGTCGCCGCCATTTCCCTCACCAACAAACCCACATCCGATCTAGGGTTAGCGCTCGCGCACGGGAAGCTCCACCACCGTCACCATGTCCACCACCGACACGCCGTCGTCGTCGAAAGGTTCAGAAGGTGGTTTCTCTCCCCTCTCTATCTCTCTCTCTCCCTCTCGGTTTTTCTCTCGATCTGAAACACTAATAGTCATCACAGAGGCACCACCGTGTTCGATCTAGACCTAGCTAGATCCATAGAGTTTCAACAGGTTGATCCCTGTGAACTAATCATGCTTTATTAATTTAAAGCTGGAGACCTTAGTGCCTAAGATCTAAAAAAAAGGAAGGCTAATAATTTCAGAACCCATGGTTGTGGTTGTGAAGGTCTTTGACCTTGCCATGGAAGGGGGTGATAGGAGCTTCATGTCAGAATGCCAAGCTCTGAAAAATATTCGGCACCGCAATATTCTTCCAATTCTGAGCTCTTGTCTACAGGTTTATGCCCAATGGCAGCTTGGATACTTGGTTGCACCCATCCAGCAATAGAGAGAATAATACCGGTAGCTTGGATCTGTCTCAAAGATCGAAAATAGTTGTTGATATAGCTGATTCATTGCAATACATACATCATGATTGTGAGAGTCATTATTCACCGCGATTTGAAGCCTAGCAATATCCTTGTAGATGATGACATGACTGCTCATTTAGGAGACTTCGGCATCGCAAGGTTCTATCTTGAAACATCACCAACTGGTGGAGATTCGAGATCAGTTGGTACTTTGACAGGAACAATTGGATATATTCCTCCAGGTAATTAAAAGAACATTAGAAAAAGCCTACATACAAGTTTGATTGATGTGATAACTAGTTGCTATTTTAATATTCAGAGTATGCCGGAGGTAGCTACCTATCAACATCTGGTGATGTGTACAGCTTTGGGGTAGTCGTATTTGAGATGTTGAAAAGGAAAAGGCCAACCGATTCTCAATGGACTTGATATCGTCAACTTCGTCGAGAGGAACTTGCCTGATCAGATACTTTATATGGTTGATGCTCATCTCTTAGAAGAATGCCAGGAGTGTGTTCGAGCAAATCCAGAAGGGGGAAATAGAGTTTGCCGGTGCTTGTTGGCCCTGGTGAAAGTGGCACTTTCTTGCACACACCGGGCCCCTGATGATCGAATGAACATGAGAGAAGTAGCTACAAAATTACACAAAATAAAAATGTCCCATATGTGTAGAGGTGCACGCTAAGCATTACTTTTAACATTGTTTTGGCACACCACATTGCAATGCTATGTGTAGAGACTGCATGTTTCGTGGCAGCATATGTACCCTTGCTAAACATTGCGGACGATGATCATCTGCCCAGATTGAACCACGTACATCCCTAAGATTTCAGGTACTTTTAGCTGAACCTTGATTGCATTCCTCAGCCTCTGTTGCATTCTTCCTGTTCCTGTTGCTTGTGATGTTGGTCTAAGGGTTCCACTCTGCTTCAGAAACGATGGGCAAGAGAAGACTACTCATGAATCGTGTGAGTGCAGCTGATTTCCCGGTGCAGTCAAGTAAAGTGCCCTGGCAACAGATTGAGAACCATTCCGCCTCTACTAGTGCCGATACAAGCTACCGTGTCCTCGGCCGAGATTGGCACGGCCCAGAGGCACAGTTAACAGCTAGGAATCAGGTGAGGGGAATGATAGCCAGAAAAGGAATCATATAGGTCGTTTCAAAATTTTCGGTACAGGTAACGTTTGCCCATATTCCAACGGGTAATCAACCCATTCAACTGGGCAGACTGAAAGCCTAGGTCGTTTCAAAATTTTCGGTTCAGATGAGGCAGACTGCAAGCCTTAACCCAGCATTAGTACCCATTGAAACCCATGAACAAACAGCACCAAAAGAAGAGAAGCAGATGCCAGAAATTGACGCAGGACCAATCACAATAAGCAGCAATAGAAAGGCAGACCAAAGCTACGAACAGTGTAATAAGGGACTCTCCCCCCAAGCCATTCGAGGATACAGTCCCCGCCGGCTATACTACAAGCAGCGACTGCAACCCATCCTAGCAGCATCGCATACGGGAGAGCCCCAAATTTTGCGACAATAACCATAACACAGGTCACGACATGATCCACAACACACTGCGGTGTCATTAGACAGTAGCAAACA
>CM054059.1:99447928-99628551 GCA_028641055.1 Alopecurus myosuroides
TGACTGTTATTATTTCTTGCATGATTGGATAAGTTCTAGATCATGTTGGCATGCCATGCTAGTTGTAGGTGATTTCTGCCATAGTAGTTATATTGCATGCTTAATTTTTGAGGCATTAATTAGATTGTTATTTTGTTATTACTAGCAGGTCTAGGTGTTGTTTTCTCTGATATTTAGATGTCATCTTAAATATCCATCATGTTAGAATAAATCATGTTTAATGGTCTCTTATGGTTATGCATGTCTGCTTGTCTAAATAGCCTTTTTCATGTCTAGTTTTAATTGTTGTTTTGCTCCATGATTATTTTCATGCATTGAGTGATGCCATGGTATTTTTGGTATTGTTTTGTCTCTGTTATTAGGTTGCTTAGGTACTGGTTATAGTAATTCTCCATGATTAGAAAAGCATGTGTTACTATGGGCTTGTAGTATTGCTTGATAATATTTTCGTATGCATGTATATGTGTTCCTAGGTTATTTTCTTGTTATTTCGATCATCCTCATGAATGACCAGAGAGCCATTTAACCTTATTTGAGCATGATATGAGAGTAGAACACCCACTGAACTCATGCCATTTTGGTTGAGGATCCATAACACCAATTCTAGTGCTATTCATGTGTGTTGTCTGGGCATGATTTGCTTGTTGGTGTGCACCCTAGTAAATTTTGTTGATGAGTGTACTTATTGGATGAAATGCTTGCTGTATGTCTACATTTTAGCAAGGGCTTGCATTTGTTTGGTTCTGATTGGGTGTTTTCCTTTTTATGTTTACGACGTTAGATAACGAAGACGGTATTATTTCCCGGAGAGGTTTTTATTGCAACTCTTGTTTATTTCAAGAGCAAGACGAAGACCAGAGCCAAGGCAAGCCATTCTAAATGCTTGCTGTTGTTTTACTTATCATTATCTATCATGCATGTTTTACTTCTGAAGTTTTACAAAAGTTTGATTCAAAAACTATTCTTTTAAGTGGACTATACCACTATTTATTTTATGTATCTAATATGCTATACCCACTATATAATCTTGGTGTTACCAAGCCCTTTAGAAATTTTAGTATCATCACTTAATCAACTTAAGTTCCCTAGTGTACATTTTAACTTGAGGTTTTTGGAAAGCAAAAGCTTGGAAAAAAAACCCGAGGAAAGGTGGGACCTTGTCCAAGGGAGGTTTGTGAAGAAGGAAATGTTTTCGACTTGTTTTTCCAAAAATGACACATAACCTAGTCTTCGCCGGACAACCAAGCCGTGCTGCCACATTACCCTAATATGGGAACGGGGTCTAGCTAATTGCTTGTCGGTGTTAGTCCGTGTCTACCTCAAAGTGCTATAGGGGTTAGAGTCCCCCGAACCGAATTGTCGCCAGGAGGGAGAAATGGGACATTCAGAGTGTGGGGATTAAGTTCACCACCGGTTGCAACAGTTGGGTCTCCTGCCATGGCGGTGTGTTGTCAGGGGAAACCGGATCGATACGGCTGACTCACTCGGTGCCTGGGAGAACAAACCCAGTTGAAGAGGTAGTCATTTACTAGCACTGACATAGTGGATGGTTAGGACCAGTTATCCGATGTTTGCATACTGTCTCGGACAGTCCGTGGTTGTTCACGGTGGATGTACTGGATCTTGTGGATTGTGTACACCTCTGCAGAGTAAAACTATTCAGAATAGCCGCGCCCTCGGATATGGGCAGTTGAATGGCCATGTAGCTAGTATTGTGTCAATGTTTTCAAAAAGCTGGAAAAGTGTTTTGGAACTTGTACCTGGGAGGTACGTTGAAAGGGGATGATTGTACCTTTGAGGTACCGGATAAATGATGATCTTAAAGATGTGTTTTTCCAAGAAGTTTTGCAAAGAGAAATGTTTTCTTTATCTAGAATGTTTTATAAAAACCTTGTGGACATGTTTCATCTACAAGAGAAATGAAATATCTTTTGAAGTATCTTCTTCAACAAAGGAGAATAAAACTTGTGCAACTATGATGAGTCTTAAATTCATCATGGCTAGTTGAGCCCTAATTAAAGCCTTCCTACTACTTTTATATCTGCATACTTGCATGTTTAGCTTTCATTTAGGGTGTCTTGCAGGAGTACATTCAAACGTACTCATGAATGGTTTCGTCCCTGGCTATTGTCTTAGCCAGACTTTGAGCAGATACCCGGAGAATCTGAAGAAGATGGTGTCGCTGACGGCTATGCGAACTAGGAACGTCTCCGAGTCAGTAGCCTGTAGGTGGTCAAGGCGTGACTTGGGTTTACCACGAGTGTGTTTTGCAATCTTCCGTTGTTTTTAAGTGTGTGTTCCTGCCCTGCGCGGCAGTTGTTTTCAACTGAGTCAAGTGACCAGTTGTGTAAGCCGTGTATTCGTGTAGTGGATGTTGTTATCTGTAATGCCAGCTTGAGTATGTTGTTCACGACTGACTGATCATGGGATCGTGAATGTATGCATACTGGAGGTCTCGGACTGCTAGTCTGGGGTCCCCACAGTAATTCTCCAGCTTGGATCTTCAAGTTGCTTCTTTTGATGTTTCATTTGTATGAGATCTTCTTTGATTCATCAAAGATATTCTCAAGATTTTGTAATGAAGTTTGTATCCTATAGTTTTGCCTGGTCCTGCTATGTTTCTGTTGTACTACTCTGAGGGATGTAATATTCACGGATAAGTCCTTCTGTGAGTATTATGTCATCGACTTGCGCACTACACATGCAGTGGTGTGCTGGGTCACCACATTTCCGGACTAACCTATTGACAAGATGCCACAGAGCTAGTTCTCTATTTTCTGCTGTTTTTAGTTTCAGAAAAGTTGTTCTGGAAATATTCTCAGAATTTGAAAATCCGAAGCCCGAAAGTCTTAGAATTCCCGAAGGTTCCACGGAGTCACGTAGGGCCCGGAGGGGGGCACACCATAGGGCGGCGCCCCTCGGGCTTCCACCGCCATCGCCCTTTCGCCTATATAATCACCTCGATATGTGAACCCTAAAAATATACCACTATTTCCCGAGAAACACCCGAGCCCGCCGTCATCATCATCTCGGGATCGAGGGGTTCTGGAGCTCTCCCCAGCACCCTGCCGGGAGGGGAATTCATCACCGGAGGGGTCTACACCACCATGCCCTCCTCCGAAGTGATGCGTGAGTAGTTCATCCCTGGACTACGGGTCCATAGCAGTAGCTAGATGGTTGTATTCTCCACTTTGTACCTCATGTTTAGATCTCGTGAGCTGCCCTACATAATCGAGATCATCTTTATGTAATGATACATGTTGTGTTTACTGGGATCTGATGAATGTTGAATTATATGTCTTCTGATTATCAATTTATCATGTTATCTTCATGCATATGTTATTTATGATCTTGCATGCTCTCCGTTATTAGTAGATGCTCTGGCCAAGTAGATGCTAGTAACTCCAAGGGGGAGTATTTATGCTGGATAGTGGGTTCATGCCTCCTTTGCATATGTGCTCGAGTGACAGAAACATGATGGATGGAATATGTGTTGTTGCCATTAGGGAGAAAACAACGGTGTTTACTTAGTTTACATTATTTACATTACACACTTGCTTACTACGATAATCTGTTGCTTGCAACTTGATACCCAACGTTTTTTCGGATGATATTCGGAGGGTGGATTATTAGTCATAGATGCAGTTGGATGAGAGTCTATGTATTTTGTTGTAATGCTCGCATGAATCACATAGTAATCTTTATGTCTTGCATATGCACTACAGTGCAGCCTTCATTTCTGTCAATTTCCCAGCTGTAATTTGTTCACCACACATGTTATTTATCTTTTATGAGAGACACCTCTAGTGAACTGTGGAACCCGGTCCATTTTCTCATTCTGATAATACACACACTTCTTCCACTGCTTTCACATTGCTTTTACTGTTTTCATACTGCTGCTACTGCTTTCATACTGTTCTCATACTTTTTTCCACACCATACATTAAACCTCTTTGTTATCAGCAAAACCGGTGAGATTGACAACCTAACAGCTTCGTTGGGGCAAAGTGAATTGTTTTTGTTGTGTAGGTTCCACATTGTTGCGGAACCGGTAGTGCGCCCTGCCATCTCAGCTGCATCAACCTTCTAAAGTTACTCCTTCGTCCTACTGGTTGATTAAACCTTGGTTTCTTTCTGAGGGAAAATTGTTGTTGTGCTCATCATACCTTCCTCTTGGGGTTTACCAACGAGTTCAAGACCTGCACCATCAAGCTATTTTCTCGTTCCGTCGCCGGGGATCTCGAATTCATCAAGAAGCAACCACTCCCTCGTCAACTCTAGCAACGACTATTTTCTGGTGCCGTTGCCGGGGAGGAAGAGAATTTCTGCAAGGGGATTCTCTCACTTCCAATCTCTTTTCTTTGTTTTAGTTTTGCTTAGTTTATTTTATTTTGTCTTGTTTGCTTCTCTTTAGCAAAAACACACAAAAAATGGTTCTTTTTCTAGTTGATACCTTTGTTACCTCGTTGTTATTTTTCATCATGTTGTTCCCTAAGTTTACCCTGAAAGATCTTCCAGTTGGCAGTGGTTCTATACTTGGAAAGGATACCATTAAAGAAGTCTTTAATCATGTTAGTAAGCATGATAATTTTGAGGAAAAATCCATAGTAGAACTTGCTCCAAAACTGCTGCAACTTCTTTAATTCACATGTTAGAAGCTAGGTTTTTTAACCTCCATCCCATACTGCGGCATATGTTCCTCAACTTGAATAACATTGAAGATATTGAGAAAAGGAATTTTATCTTAGAAACCATGCTTAAAGAATTTGGAGATGTTGATATAGAAGCTAGAAAAGTCTTTGATCGTTTCAGTATGCTAGGTTCATGTGTAGACATTGTTGGTTCTCTTAAAAAAACTGAATCAAAAAATTAAAAGGAGTTGAATGTACCAATCCCCTTTAAATTGGTAGCACTGCATGAAGCCCAAGAAAAGAATTTTGATTGGATTGTTCCTGAAAACTTATTTGATGAGAATAGTAAGCCTAAAAGCTCTAAGAGACGAACCTCTGAAACTCACTTAGATAAAATACAATGCATTATTAAGGAATTGCCAAATCTTGATTTAGATTTTTCTTCATTTGAAAACACTTGATTCCACTTTTCTGCCAGGATGGGGGTTCGAATAAGATCATCACCATCGACACCACCACCTCTTCTCCGGAACCCGAGGCCCCAAGGTGACAGAAATTGGGACAACAGGAGGGGATGGTTGTGATGTGAGGATCACGTGTGTTCACGGAATGTTAATGCTTTTCTCCGGTGCCTTATTAAAAGGAGCACCTTAATTGCCAGTAGTTTCCCTAGAGGCCCCGCTGCCACGGGCTGGTAGGACAAAAGATGTTGTGCAAGTTTCTCATTGTGAGCACGTACGACAATATTAGAACACATGCCTATGGTTTGCCTAGAAGTTGGATGCTTTATTATTATTATATGCAATGCCCACGTTATTATTATTACATGACCCATGTTATATATGCAAAGCCCGTCCATCTATTCCCTCTATTCCTACAGTACTTCCCATCCTGTTGTTTTCCGCGATTGCTACTGATGTTACTATTTTACAACTGCTGTTATTTTATTTCTACTGTTGCTATAAAATTGTTACCACTGATAAATTGTTGCGAGAAGTCTACTTTCAGGTGCAGTTGAATTGACAACTCAGTTGTTCAGGCATATAAATATTCTTTGGCTCCCCTCGTGTCGAATCAATAAATTTGGGTTTTACTTCCCCCGAAGACTATTGCGATACCCTATACTTGTGGGTCATCAAGATTATTTTCCGGCGCCGTTGCTGGGGAGCATAGCTTTATTTATTTCTTCACTTGATCGTGATATTGTTTGCTGCAAGCTATTCATCATGGGCAAGACTTGTGGTGTAAAAGTCTCTATATTACCATCCACTACAAGGAGAGGTGCAACTCTGAATACCTCTGTTGATCTTGCCTCACCGCCTGTTATGAGTAAGCTTCTTGCTCCACCACATTCTACTGTTACTTCTGCTGAGTCTGAGAATGTTTCTGATACTTTTGATGATGCTTCTACTAAGCTTGATGATAATGTTTCTCTAGGTCCTTTCCTAGACGCTACTATTAAATACAAAGAAATTAAAATGCTGAAATTTCTGTTGAAAATATTGGTACACCTGATAATTCACCTGAATCTATTGATGATCTTGATAAAAACTATATTGAACTTAATGATGATTTTATTGAAGAAGCTCGTGCTACTACTGGTGCAAGTTCTCTTAAGAGTATTCTTGCAAGACATGCTATGAAATATAAATCTTCTCATGATGCTAAGTTTGCCACATCTCCCATACACATTATAGACAAGTATGATTTCTCTCTAGATTTATCTTATATATCTATTGTTGAGAAGGAACCTTTTTGTGGAACTGAAAGTAAAAGTGCTATGGAACACATGAATGAGATTTCATCTTTGAGTAGTTTATTTTCTGATGATACTAAGTTGCGTACTTATTTTGTTACCAAGATCTTCCCTTTCTCATTGAAAGATGAAGCTAAAATTTGGTTTAACAATCTGTCACCTGGATCTATTACTTATCCTATGGATTTGGTTAATGCTTTCTTTCAAAAATATTTTCCTGCTAGTGCCCAACATGCTATTGTGCAGGACATCTTTAACTTTGAGCAAATTGAAGGAGAAAAATTGTGTGAATCTTGGACAAGGTTTTGTTATTTCATAAGAGCTAGCACTGGATATCCATTACCTAAAAATGAGCTCCTAGATATATTATATAATGGACTAACTGTTGAATCTAGGACATACCTGGATAGTTGTTCTGGTTGTGTTTTTAGGAAAAAAAAACTCCAGAAGAAGCTGAGAAATTAATGGCTAAAATAGCCAAAAATAATGATGATTGGAATATACCTGATCCTACACCTACACCAGAGCCAACAACAATACCAACACCCAAGAAGAGAGGGATGATTGAATTAAATGATGAAGTGATGAAGGAATCCAAGAAATCTCTTAAAGAGAGGGGTATTAAATCTGAAGATGTGAAGAATTTACCTCCTATAGAAGAATTATGTAATCTTATTCCTCATCCATCAACATTTGAGGTACACTCTCTCCAATACTTTGATAATAGAGATATTCCTTACTGTAAACCACCTGATTAATGCTTAGATGAATTTGATAATTATGTTGTTAAGCAAGACAACTTTAATAGGAGAGTGCAAAATCACCTTATGGAAAACTCTAGAGATATTGATAATTTGCATGGTATTATTGAAAGAACCTCTAATGATGTTAAAATGCTTGTTAAACATTTTAAAATGGTTCAAACTCAAATTGATCAACTTACTAAAGTGCAAAAAGACATGAGGAAATTTCCACTATGCTTGCTAATTACTCTTTCAATGGCAAGGTTCCAAAGAAGCTTGGAGACCCTATTATTCCTACTATCCCTTGTTCTATTAAAAATAATTATGTTAGAACTGCTTTATGTGACTTGGGAGCTCGAGTTAGTGTTATGCCTTTCTCTCTTTACAAGAGTCTCTCTCTTGAAAAATTGATACACACTGATATATCTTTGCAAATGGCTATAAATCTACTGCTATTCAGGTTGGTATGTGTGAGAATGTTCCTGTTCAAGTTGCTACTAATTGTTTGATATTGACTGACTTTGTTGTGTTGGAAATGCCTGAAGATGATAATATGTCTATTATTCTTGGGAGACCTTTTCTTAATATTGCAGGGGCTGTTATTGATTGCAATCAAGGAAAAGTAACTTAATGTTAATGATAAAGAGCATACTGTTTATTTTCCCAAGAAGATTGATAGAAGATATGGTTTAAATTATATTGAAAATATTGAGACCATCAAGATTGGAGAGTTTTATTGACCCATTCCAGTACCACCAAAACAATATGAAATTATTATGATTGGTACTATGTCTATCAAGGTTGGGGTAACATAATTATTTAATGATTAGCAAAGTTTTGCTTTATATGAAAATTGTTCTGGTAACAAGACTTGATCACCCTTGTTAACAAAATGATTTTGAATGAAGAGGACAATGTTTTCACCTTCCCCATTATGTTTTCACCATGTTTACTTCTGTTATCACCTTGCTACTTTAGTAAAATCATATTTTCCATCATCCATATTTATGTTTTCATCATGTTTTCACCCTGATTACTATGGTTATGCATGTTTTCACCACCCATACTTTTGTTTTCACCACTTCCACCTTTGTTTTCGTAGGATATTTTTTCATTCAAGTGTCATAGAACCTCTGTAGTTCTGGTTTTGGTTTTTTTCCCACCTTTTCACTTTTGTTTTCCTGGTTTTTATTAATTATTAAAATTCTAGAAATATCTCAAAAATAAAGTTTCTCGAAAAATTCCAGAAAAATTGTAATAAATTTTTACGTCAAAAAATAGGCAGAGAGCCACCTGGGAGGCCCCAGTGGGACCCACCAGTCAGGGACACCATGGGGTGGCATTGCCTACCCCCTGGTGGCGCCAGCACATGGTGTGGGCCCTGGCCCCCCACTAACTCTCTCCCCTGCCAAAGTTCCTTCTCTCACCTCCAAAACTCAACACATTTCCTGGAACCCGAGTTCTTGCTGTTCTTCCTCGAGATTTTTCGATCTCTTTGCTCAACCCATCATTTGTGCAGAAATTTGGTGCATTTGCTCTCCGGTATGTGACTCCTCCGATTATCCAAGTAGAATTTTGTTTGGTGAAGTATTTCTTGAGTATTTTGGTACTATAGGTGACATCTTATGTGAGTTTGCATGCTTTATTTGAGTAGATATAATATAGTTTTGATGCATGTTTACCTCTCCTATAAGTCCCTATGGTAGTTTCCACCTTATAGTTGCTTGAAATTGATTTTTGTGATGATTGTTGAAACATTTCAGAGATGGAGCACAATGTACATCAATTAAACCAGCATGAATTGTAGTTGCATGAGGTCATGCTCGTGCACCGTGAAGAGAGAGTGTTCCCATTGATTTATCCATGTCAGGAATTCATGTGGATTACGGGAATTATGCAGGATTTCAATACCCTTGTGCATAATGCAGGCTCGGACTGTTTCATTGAGGATGAACCTCTCCAACATGTTAAACTAACTATGTCCGTAGTGAAGGATTTCCACTTTAGATGGTCTTCAACTAACCCTATGGTCCACTATAAAATTTAAAATAAAGTTGTAGACTTTCCTTTCAGTGATTTTTGTGCAGCTATCAAGGTACCAGAGTGGGGTTCATGTGAGAAGATAAGAGAGAAGCCTAAACAACTACTGGAATTATATGAGGAGATTTTCCAAGGCTGAAGCTTCACAGGGGAAAGTGGTAAAATACAAGAAATTCAACTTCCTAGCATTTGATACTTTTCTTATTTCGTTTCTAAATGTCTGTTAGCTAGAAAAAATGCCAACAAGCTATCTGTTTATGATTTGGCGTTTATTTCAGCTGCCTTAAGACGTGATAGGCTTATAACTTTGGTGCTTTAATTGCTTACCGTCTCTCGCTTAACCGTGAGAAGGGCGGAGTTTGTGGAGGTCTTATTGCCTCGCGCTTGCTAGCTTTGCATGGTTTGGAGCCACGCCCTCTAGACCTGCAATTTCCTTTAGAGAGGCTGGACCTTGTTTCCATGGTTCAACATAAGTTTCTTTCTACCCATGCTCACTTGCACAATTTATCTTTTGAAATAACTTTCTCCAAACAATCCAGGTGGAGAGTGACTAAAAATGTTAGAAAATTACTTTTGCCTACACCTCTTTTGTTTAATCTTAATGACATGCAAGGATGGATGCTTTCTGAGAGTGAGCTGGACGCATACATTGAGCACCACCCCAGCAAGGGGAGGATGCCGGAGAGGGGGAAGATAGTGAATTCGTCCAGCCCTTCGACACCATGGGGATCCTGTACCAGCACTCCGGTTATGACTATGCGCATGCTGCTTCATCTACTTCTTGGGCGCTCGAGTACGACCACGCGAGGGACGACCCACCACAGTGGGGATATTTCCCGCACTGTGATTGATCTCGACTTAGGCCAAAAGCCTAAGCTTGGGGCAGGTATAGCGACATCACACTCATTTATATATCATGTTTGGTCGGTTCTTTGTATATCCATGTTTTGTTTCTTTCGTTTGTTTTCGTTTTCTTTCGCTTCTTTCGTTTCACTTTATTTTTATTTTTTTGTTCTTGTTTTCCAAAACACAAAAAGACCAAAAATATTTATGTTGTTTCTCTTTGTTTTCTTCTTTAGTTTCTTTTGTTGGTTTACTTTCTTTTCTCGTTTCGGTTTAGTATTCAAAAATCCAAAAATATTTTGCTTTGTTTGTTTGTTTGTTTTCTTTCTGTTCTTGTTTTAATTTGAAAACCCAAAAATATTTGTTAGTCTTCTTTGGTTTTGTAAAGTTTGTTGTAGAGTTCACCGAACTTCCGTGTCTCCATGGATCTTGATTATCATTCTATATTATTCGATCCACCCAAGTGAAGAGCAGTAATGATGATTTATGACAATCCAAGTTGTGGTGAGAGGTTGGTATGAACTCTATTTGTTTTACTTTTGTACATATACTCATCGTGTGAACATGCTTAGTACGTTCATGTAAGGTATATGTTATTTAATTGATGCTTAGTAGTTCATGCCCCTGACATGTTATTTCCAACTTATTAATATAAGATAGCATGTCGTATGAATGTTTGCTTGCACTGTTTTATTCATAGAAGGGTATGACATTGTGGTATCTCCCTCTGATTGTTTTGTTTGAATCGACTTGGCACATGCTCACGCATGCTATGACTGAAAACAAAAAGTCAATTAATCCTAGATGATTTATTTTGCTTCATAGTATTTGTATCATTTTTATGCCCATGTTAATTTTGTTTTGTCGCAAGCATGATTATGACAGTTGTTACTCTCTTGATTGTCGCTCCCCGTATATTACTAGCCTTCACCTGTACTGAGTATGAGCTCTACTCGTGCATCCAACTCCCTAAAACCAAAGTTTGCCAAATGTGTCCACCATACCTACCTATTTATGTGGTATTTAACCGCCACTCCAAGTAAATTTCTCGTGTGCTACCTTTAAAACCTTTGAAAAATTGTTCCTGTTTTGTGCCCTTGTTTTAGCTCATGAGGACGTAAATAGAGAATCTTTATCTCACTTGGTGATTAGATTTCACACCCTGGACTAGTGGCTTCATCCCCTTATCCAAATGATAGAAGAGCCGGCAGCGGGCTGCCAAGCCCCAAATTAATACAACAAATTCTCTTCACTATTTTTCCCACTGATTTATCAGTCAAAGCATAATTGTGTAAACAAAAGAGAAAGAGAGATGGCCTTCTACCCAGATGTGTCCTTCTATAGGAGCCGCTCTTGTGAAGTCTAGTTGGCCTTATGACCTACTGTATGGTCTGTTTACCATTCATTGACATAAGCATAGACCTCTCTTAACAATGTTTTCAATACCTCTGTTTAATAAAATAAAAAGCTCTAGCTCATGAGTTAATCCCTGCTTCCCTCTGCGAAAGGCCTTTCTTTTATTTTTATGTTGAGTCTTCACCTTCTCGCTTTATGCACCTTCTTGAGAGCATGGTTGTTATTCTTAGTGTATTGTGCTCGTCCCAAAACACGGTTGATAGTGGTATAACTTTGATGCTTGTATCTTTGATATCTTTATTTCTAGTCTTCATTTGAACTTCAGAGTTGCCCTAGCATTTATATTTTGCTCCATTATTAAGGGAATTTGAACTTCAGAGTACACTTTATCATACCCTATTATGAGCATTGCTATCCTGTAGAAAGATATACTTCATGTTGTTTATTATTAGTCTTTTCGCATCTCTTCGTGGTTTGCATAACTGCTAGGTGACTTTTATCTTCCATACATCTTATATTGAATTGCCTCAACACTTGATCATATAGTCAGTATATTTACATGATATGAAATAAATGTGTTCGTAAAAGTCTTTTATCGCACTCAGTTGTCACTGAATTGCTTGAGGACACGTAATAAGCTAAGCTTGGGGGAGTTGATTCGTCCAAAACGTAACTCCTTTTTCGAACACTTTTCTTATTGTTTTCCTCTAAACTTGTGAGTTTTGGATACCACTAACATGGACTAACGTTGTTTTCAGCAGAATTACCTTGGTGTCTCGTTTTTGTGCAGAAAAATCAACTTTCGAGAAATTGCCTAGAAAAGATCCCATTGATCCTAAAACACCAGAAGACCCTGAGAGCCAGAAGGGATCCAGGAGAGGGGACAGGAGGGGGCCACACGACCCCCTGGCGCCCCCTTGGCCGCGCCGCTAGGTGGTGTGGGCCACCCCTGCAAGCCCTCAAACTCCCCTTTCGACTACTTATGCCCCGCAACCTAAAAACCGAGGGGGGTTCATCATATTCCACAGAAACACAACAGAGTGCCGCCGCCACCTTGAAACTCGATTCGGGGATGAGAAGTTCCTGTTCTGGCGCCCTGCCGGGGCGGCGATTCGAAGGAGATCATCGCCATCGACACCGCCACCTCTTCTCCATCAACCATCCATGATTCCCCCGTCAATGTGTGAGTAAACACCGCTATAGGCTGAGAGGGATGGAAGGGATTGGATGAGATTGATCACGTAATAATGCGAGATTGTTAGGGCATAGTGCCTAGTATCCATTTTTTGTGTTTTCTACCGTTGTTGCAACTTTTTATGCTTAATGCTTGTCACTAGGGCCCGAGTGCCATAATCTCAGATCTGAACAGGTTATTTTTTTTATGAGTATAATTATGTTTCTTGATCATATTTGCAAGTTGTTTACACATGTCATTGTTCGGAACCCGAGGCCCCAAAGTGACAGAAATTGGGACAATCGGAGGTGATGGTTGTGATGTGAGGATCACGTGTGTTCATGGAGTGTTAATGCTTTGCTCTGGTGCTTTATTAAAAGGAGCACCTTAATTACCAGTATTTTCCCTAGAGGCCCCGCTGCCACGTGCTGGTAGGACAAAAGATGTTGTGCAAGTTTCTCATTGGAAGCACGTACGACTATATTGGAACACATGCCTATGGTTTGCCTAGAAGTTGGATGCTTTATTATTATTATCTGCAATGCCCACGTTATTATTATTACATGACCTATGTTATCCATGCAACGCATGTCCCTCCATTCCCTCTATGCCTACGGTACTTCCCATCCTGCTATTTTCCGCGATTGCTACTGGTGTTACTATTTTACTACTGTTATTTTATTTCTACTTCCGCGATAAAACTGTTACCACTGATAAATTGTTGCGAGAAAGTCTACTTTCAGGTGCAGCTGAATTGACAACTCAGTTGTTAAGGTATATAAATATTCTTTGGCTCCCCTTGTGTCGAATCAATAAATTTGGGTTTTACTTCCCTCGAAGACTGTTGCGATACCCTATACTTGTGGGTCATCAGGTGTCAATAAATAAAACGGACAAGAGGCATCACATCTAACAAAGAACAAGTCATTTTAGACAGCAACTTCCTCTCATATAATCAAACTTGAAACAAGTAAAGGAACAATAAAGGTGCAAAAAGTAAATCAAAATTGGTAAAGGCAAACTTTGTTCTTGGTCAGAGAACAATTAATAGTGTACTTATCTTTCGATCAGAGTCTTTATACTAGAGCTTATATTGCAGAGTTTATCATGCTCAATTATAACGGTCTCCTTGCATACATTGGTAACTTTGAAAGTGGTATTCAAATAGATAAAAGCATTTGTAGAAACAAGGAAGAATAAAGAACATGATTGAGTAAATCGATATATAGCTGGATGAATCACAACAACTCAAATGCTTGCTTAAGACAGAGAGAAGTAGGTTTACTGACTCAACATAAAGCTAAAAGATAGGCCCTTCACAGAGGGAAGCATGGATCACTCATGTGCTAGAGATTTTATTTTGTAAAACAGAGGTATAAAATGGTTGACACTCCTCCCAACCTTTCTTACATAAACCATGGCTAACCGAATCCTCGGGCGCGTGCCAACAATCACAAACCATGGAGGAGTGTCTAATTTTGAGAGGTGTATGTTTATGTCAACGAATGGCAAACATAAAATATAGTACGTCACAAGCCAACTAGACATCACAAGAGCGGCCCCTATTGAAGGACGTAACTGGTATAGAAGATCATCCTTTTTCTCTTTTGTTTACACAATTATGCTTTGACTGATAAATCAGGGGCAAAAATAGTAAAGGGAATTTGTATTATTATTTGGGGCTGGGAACCCTGCTGCAAGCTCTTCTAGCATTTTGATAAGCGGATGAAGCCCCTATCCAAGGGTGTGAAATACAATCAACAAGTGAGATAAAGATTCTCCATTTTCGTCTTCATGAGCTAAAATAGGGGCACAAAACAGGTGTAATTTTGAAGGTTTAAAGGTAGCACACTGTCACGACCCCGGACCCAGGGATATACATACTGTTATGTGCTCCTAGCCATGGACTCACAAGGGCTTCAGGGTTACCAGCCCTGATGGGGGGATAGTAACCCGGTAGACCAACTCCAAGGTGTAACCCGGCCCAAACGACAGTTGGATAAGATCCGGCTAAGGGTGAAGGAAACTTCTGGAAGGCCCAAGATTTGTAGGCCTCGCAACCCGGATTGTGGGTTGCGGTAAGGAAAGTTAGGGTTTGCAGGTAGAAGTTCGAGTAGGACTCAATATGTACCTTGGAGGCTAAGCCAGGTGGAGGGACGGTGCTTTATAAACCGGCCCCTAGGTTTAGTTCGAGAGAGATTCAAGTCATAGTTGTATCACCAATTATTGAGTATCGAGTATAGTTCATATTCGAGATCCGGCGAGTTGCTTTCCGGTTCTTAGATCGCTTTTTGCCATGTCTTCCTTCGAGCTAAACCCTCTCCCAAATACCTGTGTCGACTTGCCCCAAGATCAGTTACCCCCGGTAACATCTGCCGTGACTATCCCACGACAGTTGGCGCCCACCGTGGGGCCTGCGTCCAAAGGTGTTTACATCACGGGAGAAGCTCGGAAGAGCATGAAGAACCTCATCATCGGTGAGATCTACGTCGACGACCAAGGAGAGAAGATGGTGGACGATTCCGGCTGGGGGCCAGAGTCGGATCACCTCGAAGCCGGATCCGTCGTGACAATCGGCCGCATCAACGTCTTCATCGGTATGGTATGTACTTCCGGCTCGAGTCCTGACAATCTTGGATCTGATTCTGTGTCAGGAGAAGCTACCTACACTCAATCGGAAAGAGAAGAATCGATCGGAACAACAGGCCAGATAAAAGAACTCGCCGAGAAGTGGGAACAGTCGGAAGAGTTGGTATGGACCCCGCGCGATCGGGTAGAGAGAGAAGGTGATACCGAGTCTATCCGGGATCTATTGGAGGATCGATATGAGGAGGAAAACAGCGAAGAAGAACGGCATGAGTTCGTGCCAAGCATCACGCGCCGGGTTGCGGTCTACACGGCTCCCGCGGCCAACGTAAATCAAGAGAGCGTGACCGCGGCCGCAGTCGGGACGGCTCAGGCGTTGAATCAACAGCAGGGCACAGCTGACCCGGTTCTGATCCGGGTTGAGGGAGAGTCGGCATCGGTTACCAGTCGCGCACCGGGGGAGGAGATGCGGGCAAACATGTTCGGATTCCAAGCAAACCGGACACCGGGGGCGGGTCCTTCAAACCCGCGTCACCCGGCCCTGTTCGATAACAATTTGATTTTAGATCCAACCGTCCTCGCTACAGTAATCACTCCAGAGAATGCGGCGGAGCGGGTCAGAGATTTGGATGTGGCCCGTCGCGCATTGGAGCAACAAAGAAGGCAAGTGGAAGCAGAGAGACAGGGGATGGCCACACGGCAGCGCGAGTTGGATGCGTTAGAGACTCGGCTCCGGGAGGAAACGTCCAGAGTGCATCAGAGGCACCAGACCAGGCTACCGGCAACAGGCGGGGTTATTAATCCGGCAGCTCTGTTTATCACACCCCAGGATCAACCAATCCCAGAGGTAAACCAGGGAACCGCACCTCCGCCGGCGACGGCAGTTAATACAGCGGGAATACAGCCGGCAAATGAGCAGGCCGGGTTACTCCCGCCGCAGGCTAGAATTGCACCCGGCAACGAGTTACCACCACCATCACGATTTCGCACACCAGAAGGTCATTACAACAATCCCATGGACAACGTATATGCAGCGACACTCGCCTTGAATCAGATCCCCGTGAGAGAATCGCCCCATGCGGAAGCAACCCGGCGAGCGATCGATCTACTACACACCGCGGTGGCACAGCAAGCCAACTATCCAGACCATAGAAGCGGGATGCATGGGACGCCATACCCCAGTCAGCAACAGGGAAATATTCAAACGAATTCAGCACGACGGAGGGAAGAGCAACAGCAAATGCCGCCCCCACCTCATATCCAGACAGTACCAGCAGCATCGGCGGCGCAGGCGATTGTGGACAGCTCCAGGGCCAGAAGGGCTGGGGCCGGGTCTGTAGCACATGAGTTACCGGTGGCACCGCACCCCGTGGCACCCCCAGCCGGGTCACATGTTTCCCGAGTGAGACCAGCCCCAATCACCCTGGCGGGACCAAAGTGTCTCTCGGACGACATCAGGGCGGAACCTTACCCGGAAAAGTTCAAAGAGCCGGGGAAAGTAGTGAATTATGAGCCAACAATGGATCCAGAAACATGGCTGAGTAGTTACGAGATGGCAATGTCAATTCGCAATGCATCCGAGAATCTTCAAGCCAAGTTCATGTACTTAATGATGTCAGAGGGAGCAGCAAAGTTATGGTTCGCCAATCTGCCGGAGAAGTCGATCAAATCCTAGGAAGAATTAAAAACCGCGTTTGTCAAGCACTTCCATGGAACGTGCAGAAAGCTGTTTACTATTGACGATTTAGAACGATGCGCTCAGAAGAAGGGCGAGTCAGCGCGCAGCTGGGTACGCCGGGTTATGGAGATACTCCACTCATCCACGGATATTCAACCCAAGGACGCGCTACAAGCTATGGCGAAAACATGTAAGTACGTTCCTTTAGTGCAAAAGTTAACTCGCATGAAATCCAGTAGGAATGCAGCGGAGGTAACAATGGGAGAATTAATGGATGCGTGCAACAAACACGCCGCAACGGACACCACAGAGGAGGAAATTGATGACAAGAAGGAAAAAACAAACACAAGTAGCAGTGGGAGAACCGGCAATGGATCGGTGCCAAGTAATAATGGAAATAGCCAGAACAAGCGCCCGTTGGAAGGAAATTCCGAGTTTGTAGCTAACACGGAGGCCGGGTCTTCAAGACCTAGATCTGAAGGGAATTTTAATACTGGAAATCACAGTGGGGGACATTACCAAGGACCTCCAAGACCAAGTAACAGTTGGGACATATTTAGGATGGCATGCCCGAAGCATAGCAGGAACGGCAAGCCGGCTAATCACTCCTTGGAGCAATGCGCCGACTTACAGAGATGGAAGAATGAGGAAGTAAATAGAGCCATGCGGGGAGCGGGTCGGGGAGGAGGCCCGGGTCCAGGTGGAAATTTGGGCAACGGTCCACCCCCGGCCGGTAACCCGGCAGCAGGAAATCCAGGCAATAATCAAGGGGGAGCAGGAGGTTTTCAAGCTAATCCCAAACAGTTGGGTCAATATCACGTGCACACTACTGGAGGCTCTAACAAGGATAAAAAGATATTGAAACAGGCGGTCAATTCAGTCTCCTCCGCCGTTCCAAGGTATTTGAGGTGGTCAGAACAGGAGGTAACTTGGAGCAGAAGGGATCACCCGGTCAGAGTTGACCACCCGGGAGTTTTAGCGTTGGTGGTAGCACCGCAGTTCAATGGGTACGAGCTGAAAAAAGTCTTGATGGATGGAGGAAATAGTATCAATATCCTATACTGGGAAACTTTTCTGCGCATGGGCCTAAAGGAATCTCAGTTGCAAAAGAGTACAACAGTTTTTCACGGGATAGTGCCGGGTCATTCGGCGTGCCCCAAAGGAAAAGTGGCGTTGGAAGTAGCTTTTGGGGAGTCAAAGGACAATTATCGAGTCGAGTGGCTTACTTTTGAGGTGGTTAAGTTGCGCAGTCCCTATCATGCATTGTTTGGAAGGCCGGCTTATGCTAAGTTCATGGCAAGACCGTGTTATGTGTATCTACAGTTGAAAATCCCGGGTCCTAAGAAGACCATTACCATACACGGGAATCGAGACATAGCAGCCGAATGTGATGAAGGAGATGCGGCAATGGCTGAGCAAGCCTGCAGGAAAGAAGATCTCAAGCATTACCGATCGCAGGTGGACCTAGAGGAAAGGATAATGTCAAAAAAGCCGACTCCTGAAGGGAATAAAGCAAAAGCTAGGACAGAACAAGATCCTAAGATGGTGGGCTTCGTCAGGAGCGATACTTCCAAGCCGACTGACAGGGAAGAGGAAGCCATACCGCCGTCTATAGCCTATCGTGCCACAAGGACGACATACCCGGATTGGCTAACAAACCCGGTACTCATCATGAAAGGAATTAGCGAATGGAGAATGTGCATCGGCCATGCCAACGCGAGGCCGATTCTCAGGAATAACTAAAGCAGTGTAACGGACAGCAGGTTTCATACGCGCTCTTTTCCTACCCAGGGTACCTAAGGGGACTGGAAGGTTTTTAATGAGGCGGCCTGCTGACCCAAACTTTTTCATATCAATAAAAGAGGTGGTTTTCAAGTCTTATCATGGTCTTTCGCTTCAGTTGCAAGTAAGTAATGTTTGTTATTATCAATACATCAGTATCATCAAAATACGTGGCACGTACATAGGTCTTTGGGAATTGAGCTACTTAAATAGTAGTCACAAACCCGGAGACCCGGCCTTGATGCCTATGAGTTATGAGGGCTGGTTACTCGCAAGACGAGTACGGCTGCAATCTTATAACCGGACGAAGGAGCCAAATTTCTTGGTTATTCTTACTTAAGCTCGATGTGACTCGCAACAAAGTGGCATGATCTGTTCGCTTACGATTACAATCAAACTATGCAGCCCAATGGGACCTGCTTGACCCTGTTTTTCGTATAGATGTAACAACATGGTATCCACGCGAAAGCCGGCTTACAGTACAAGATAATCAAAAGGGTCATCTAAACCACAAGTCCATGCAGAGTATATGGCTAAAATAGCCGGAAACTCAACAAGTATTAAGCATGACTTCAGTATTTATGTGAATGGCTATTGGTTGTCAGCTTGGTAAAGAGCAGTTTGCCATCTGAGAAAGGCCACGCCCCCTTGGCTCGTACTTTGGGTCATGGGGACTGGGACTTCGAAACAGAAACAAACTGTTTAATTACTAAAGCTCGAAAACCTTGGCTACCGAGTCTTGGGGACTTAAGGAAAAGTCCGCTTATCAAAACCCACGATACTTGGTCAACCGAGTATCGAAAGGGGAATCGAAAATAAACAATCAAGTATCGAGAATAAGCTTAAAACAAGGATCAAGGTTATCAAAAGCCGGGATAGGCACAAAGTTATCAAGCACAAAGTCACAATATCAGTATCAATGGCGCATCGCCAAAATCATATCAGTTTTGGAAACACGAAATACTAGACATTATCCTATTCGGCATCCTGGGAATGGTCTTCCGGGTCTGCGTCCTGGACCTGCTCCTTGGCCTTTCCAGTAGCTTTACCCGGACTCTTTGTATCGGGACGGACAGGTGGAGGAACAGCTGGTGTAGAGGAAGACGGCCTTAAGCCTAACTCGGCTTCTCTCTTCGCAGCTTCCTCTTTCCTCCTGGCCACGTCAGTCGCCCATCTTTCCAGCATGTCAAAGGGAGGGGGTGCCTCTACTAAAATAGTCTTGCCGTCAGAATCGTACGCGCTCATGATTGTTTCCAGGTCTATCTTATCGGCCAAGGCAGTAGCCGGGTGGCGTACGTCGGATTGTATAACTTTGAAGTCCTTGGGCGTAAACTTGGTCCCGTCAGCCTTGAATTCTGGAAACCCGGATATTACCTTTGCCGGGTCAAGCTTAGGAAAATAAGCTTTCGCCAGAGTGAAGGCCCGGGTCATGCCGATTCGGCACGACGAACGCTTCCATATTTCAATCCATCCAGGCACGGTTGAAAAGGCTTGCATAAGGTTCTCTTCGCCTGGGTATACCTCGGAAGGCCATTTCACGGCATCCAGTAAAAGCTTTGTGCCGGCAAAAAACATACGGAGAACAGTCTTTAACGTTTTAGTCTGAGCAACGGCATTGTCTTCTGGAGCAGCAAGGTTAGCACCTGCAATCGAAACAAAAGAAATCATATCAATAATGTTGATTATCGTAGCAATAAGGCAGAAGTATGCAAGTTAGTCGCAAGCAAAAACTTACTTAGCAAAATGCGATAAGTGTCCGCGACCTGGTTCGACAAGTTCTTCAGCATAGTTTGGGCATCATTGTACTTCTTTTTGTATTTGGAGACGTTCTTTTTCAAGGTCTTCATCTCCGCCTCAAGGGTTTCACGGCGCTTCACTTCAGCAAGCAGGAGCTGCTCGGTCTTGAGTAACACCTCATCTGACCGAGTAATCTCCGCCTGCGAAGAACGAGTGAAAATGTAAGTCGGATATCATGATAAGCCGAGTATTATATGAAGTACCGAGCGTAATTGCAGAAAATTATGCTCGGAACTTGGGGACTGGGTGTATAGTAAGAAATGCCAAATAAAGTTACCTGATGTGATGCGGCCATACGCTCTAGGATGTTTCCCTCTGAAGCCCTCATGGCGAGGAGAGCACTCATCAGCTGGTTAAAATCATCGTTACCCGAGTTAGAAGGCTCGGGTGCCTGGAAAGTTGGAAAAGGAGTTTTTCTTGTAACAGGAGGCGGCACCCGAGTCATCCGAATGTCGGAGTCTGGTCCCCCTCCCGCGCTCGAAGTTGCGCCCTTTTCCTTCTCGCTAGCGTGCGAGGCTATTGGATACCCGGTGTCTTGTCTAGCCAGCTCTGTTGGCGACGCTTGCTCATCGCCAGCCGTGGTGAATGCATCGTCAGCCGGTTTATTTTTAACCCGGTCCTCAACCTCCATGTCCTCCTGGTCGCTAGCAACGGCCGTAGCTCTATACAAAGTGCAAAGGTGCGGTTAATCCATGATTATGAAAAAGGCAATAAAAGTTCGATATAGCATCAGGAAAATGACTTTACCCAAGGTTCACTGGGAGGTCCGAGGGAAAGCCGCTGCTAGACCCGGAAGATACTGAAAAATACCAAGCAAGGTGTCAGATCACTTTGTGAGGGAATGTTTGGGAAAAATTCTTATGTACAGTAAGTACCAGTATGTTGAGCTGGAGGCGGTGAAGTACCCGGGTTAAGAGCCTCGTTACCCGGATGGTTGCGGGTCACTCTACGCTTAGTTGCGGGTGGCTCCTTCATTGGTAGTCAAAAGGGTGATGACAGGTTAGCTCAGGAATGACGTCGTGGGAGCCAAAGTTAAGCACAAGGAAACGAAATAAAACCTGGAAGACGATTCCTTGGGGTTTTCTTTTGGATCCGGCTTTGATTGCTGGTTCCGGTTCATCTTCCTCGCTGGCGGACTCCACCTTGCCGTCCGATTCTTCCTCCTCGTCTTGATCTTCTTGTTCTGAAAATTATCAAAGTTATAATATATAAAAAAAAAGAGAAGCAGGGCGTAACGCATGCAAGGGGATTAAGTATGCACCTTCGTCCGAATTAACGGCATCATCTTCCACCTCCGGGTCTCCGGAGTTAGGAGGAGTACCGACTTTCCAGAAGTTACTATCGGCCTGAGGTGAAGATATCGGAATAAGGGTCAATATCGAATTAAGAGAAGCGGATAAAAGTGAACTTGTTAGAATCCAGGGTCAAGAGTTAGGAGACTTACTGCGGGGGCCGGGTTCTCGAGGGTAAAGGGTTCTAATCCGGCAATGTTCCGGATTACCTCGAGCCTCTCTGTCAAAAATCCCTTGATGGTTTTGTTTGTATCGCTGGGAGCAAAAGTGCTGGTAGAGTATCGGATCGGGTCCGTGGTTTGACCCGAGTATTCACACATCAGTTTCTCGCGGATGGAGTTGGGTTGAATGCGGAAATCGACCCAAGTCTTTACTAAGTTGAGCCCAATGAGGCCTTGGGCTGATAAGATGGAGATCTTAGCCAACAAAGGCAAAATTGCCTCCCTGTCCGAGTCAGGGGCAAAGGCATTAAAAGTCTCGGAGATATCAAGCTGACCCTCCGAGTAACCCGGCAACTTCTTTTCGCCGGGTGGGGAGGTGTCCTGGCAGTAGAAGTACGAGAGCTGCCAGTGCTTTACGTGGGAGTTGAGGGTGAGAGGAGGCATCAGGGAATTCTTGCGGCGTTGGATAGAAACCCCGCCGCAAGTAAGAAGTGCGCCGTCGCCGCTTTCGCGGCACGGTTTGCACTGAAAGAGTTCAACAAAGAGAGCCAGACTTGGCGAAGTGCACAAGTAAGACTCGGAAAGAACAATAAAATGAGAGATGTTTAAAACGGAGTTGGGTCCTATGTCGAAAATGCGGAGGTTGTAGTGACTTAAGACGTCGCGAAAGAAAGGATGACCCGGAGGCCGGAAGTCCCGGGTCACATGTTCAACAAAACAGATTACCTCGTTTTCTGCCGGAGAAGGCCGGGTTTCATTACCCGGTACTCTCCAGTGGATAGCTTCCTGAGGGGGAAGGACCCCTAGCTCAACCAGTTCCTCCAGCTTGGCCTTGGTGACGGAGGATTTCCCCCAGTTGGCGGAGATGGAGTTCGTGGATTTGGCCTTAGCCGGTTGTTTTCCCTGTCTCTTGGGTGCCATGGGGTTAACCTGATAAAGTGTCAAAGGAAAAGATGTGAGAAGCGAAAACTCGGAAGCTGACAGGCGAGCAAGTATCGATAAGTTAAGCATGATCCGGGTATTATTTTGTTAGGTCAGGTATGAGCTGTCCGGGTATCGCATATCATTACAAAAGCTGTGGAATTTCATGCGTAGATAAGTGTTTGGGGAGGGTAAAAGGATGCCCGCACGTCTATTATCAGCAAGTGAGCCGAAGAGGTAAGATTTTCCGGGTGATAAGAACAAAGACGGAAATTTTAGGCGACCCGAGCCCAGATTGGGAATCTTATTTCTAAATTTGTGGCCAAGTTAATGACCACGAGCAGTAGGAGAGTAAACTAAGCTACGCATCTTATCTATTGGGACAGCTAGGATGCGCGCTAGTGATTTAATTCGGCATGGCCCGAGAAATCGCGAACGGCTAGATTTAGATCTAATTTGAAGGAAAACTAAGAAATTGCAAGGATAAGTTGGAGGATATAGGGGACTTACCGGAGGGGGTTGAAGTGAGGCTTTGCGGAGACAGATGGCGCAATATTGGTGTCCTTTCGCGATTCTTGGCGGACAAATCGGAGGTTTGGAGGCGGATCTGGGCGCCGGAGTGAATCGCGCGGTGGCGGAGCGCAAACGGTGGCGGATGGATTCCGGCGATGCGCGTAAGTCTTCCGTGGTGGTGCTCCGTGAGCTCGAGCTTGAAAGGAAGAAGAATGGGAGAAATGAGCCGTGGGGGCTGAGGTTATTCCCAAGGGCTTATTTATAACGGCTCGGGTGGAAAAACTTAACCTAACGGACGGAACCCGGGAAATGCGGGGTAATGGCAGCCTATTTTGAAATTCGAGGGATGCACTTTAAGCGTGGAGGGATGTGTTCAGGAGAAAAAGAAGGGGAAACTTCCTTCCTGGTATCAGGGTTAATTATCGAGAAAAGTGTGAAATCATGGGGTTCTTTTATTAAGAACCAGACTTGGAAAATTAGGGAAAGCCCTTGAATGAGAGCCGGGTCATTGCATGGTCATCGTGGAGTTGGCCCTGACCATCATCAAAGTGTGGTGATTTGGCCTTCATACGCTTGCGTGTTTGGTATTTTTTCAGGGAATAGCCAGCGCTTCAAGGAATAACCTCGGAAGCCCAAGCTATTCTGGGGACTACTGATGGGGGGATAGTAACCCGGTAGACCAACTCCAAGGTGTAACCCGGCCCAAACGACAGTTGGATAAGATCCGGCTAAGGGTGAAGGAAACTTCTGGAAGGCCCAAGATTTGTAGGCCTCGCAACCCGGATTGTGGGTTGCGGTAAGGAAAGTTAGGGTTTGCAGGTAGAAGTTCGAGTAGGTTTCAATATGTACCTTGGAGGCTAAGCCAGGTGGAGGGACGGTGCTTTATAAACCGGCCCCTAGGTTTAGTTCGAGAGAGATTCAAGTCATAGTTGTATCACCAATTATTGAGTATCCAGTATAGTTCATATTCGAGATCCGGCGAGTTGCTTTCCGGTTCTTAGATCGCTTTTTGCCATGTCTTCCTTCGAGCTAAACCCTCTCCCAAATACCTGTGTCGACTTGCCCCAAGATCAGTTACCCCCGGTAACATCTGCCGTGATTATCCCACGACAAGCCCCGGCCGCAACAAACAACGGCAGGCAGACTGGATTCATCGGCATGTAGTCCGGATCCCCAGTCTACTACTCCTTGTATCCATGCTAGTCATAACCAACTATGCATATCGTAGCGTCCACGAATCGAATGAAACTGAAGGAAACGGGACCAAAGCTATACAGAGCTGCTATGTGTCCAGAAAGTGCAACAACAATCGAGGGTTACTGGGGTTACCTCGCCCCAGGCCGATCACATCGACAGGCGGGCTCGGACATGGATCATCGGCTCCACAACCCCTCGACTGCGACAACTATGCAGGCATAGCCAAAACTGTATAACAATGAGCTCGAAACCAACAATCGATCAAAGCAGTACCCTAAACATGAAGCTTTATTAAGCAGGTGTTACTAGAGTATAGCTTACAAGCAGAGGTCACACGACCCAACATTACATCAGACAACGGAAGGCAAGTTATGTTGCTAATCAACAAGAACCAAAAAGGCCTAAGAGGCCGCAACATAAGGCGACGTCCCAGCCCATAGATTCCAGGCTGCTACCTGGGAACCCCAAACTACTCGTCGATGTCCAAGTTGAATCACCACCGATGAGAGATCTTCTCCTGGACCAAAATTAAGCAAACCTGAGTACGGGAGGTACTCAACAAGACTTAGTTAACCTATTATATATCTGCTATTTCGAAAAGGGTTTCATGAAGGCTGATTTGCGTAAAGCAATCTTTGTTTTGCAAGTTGAGGAAGGAATAGCACGTCTCATGGAGTGTTTTGAAAACAGATGAGAAAGCTACTCAACTACTGATATCATCATCTTTTTAATCCACCAAATCATTTCAGCACCTCGTGCTTCAAAGATCACCTCCTCCAGTTGTTCCACACTATCTCATGCTACAAGGTAACCCCTCTCGGCATCTCCGAGGAGGCATCCTTCAATCGTTATCAGCAAGTTTTAGTCATTCCGTTGAAGTTATCTATGATCACAGAATCCGTCACCAAGTCGTCCTTAACCGCGGACACGGCTTTTCGAAAAGATTTAACCCTGCAGGGGTGTACAACTTTAACCACACGTATCAACCGACTCTTAGTGCCACCGGGTTAGCACTAGTCCGGGAAGTGCCGGCAGAGGGAGGTTGACCACGATCTTTCCCTTGCTTCGCCTATTCCATGAGTCGCTCTGAGTAGAGATGGACCGCCAATAGGGAGTGGCCATCTCCTGCCGAGTCTCTATCGTTGTGCGCGATGCTCGACGGTTACCTACCCGCAGAGCGCCGATACATCCCCACATCCTAGTTTTGAAAGTGTTTTGATATCCCCGCAAATCCAAATGGAAATCCCGAACTAGGCAACTCATGGAACAAACTAGGCAAGTTGAGACCGAGGGGAATCTGAGCCCCGTGTGGATGCACGCTCAGTCTTGGCTCGAAGACGAGAACTCGCTCCTAGGGGCATGAACGAGACAACCACCACAGACCCTCTGTGGTCTCGTCATCCACACCTTTAAGTCATGTTAACCAAGTTATCTTAACTTTCCACAACATACTATCATACTAGATTCATTCGCGGCTCTGATTCATCCACCGGATGGAGCAGAGATCAACAGACATGTATGACTAAGCATGGCATATTTGAGGCTCTGGCGATACACACAAACCAATCCTATGTCTGCTAGGGGCATTGAATCATGATATCTGGGTTATGCAAATAAATAGGATAACTCTATCTATTGACTCAAGATACATTGGAATCGAATGCATTTGTACGAGAATCAAAAGTCCTTCGAAATCATATATGCGCAGATAAGAGGTTATGCTTGCCTTGCTTCAGGAAAACCAGAGAAAGTCTTCAGGAATAAGTGCTTGACTTGTCGGTTAAGATCAAGTATTCGCCATGGGGTTGTTGGCCTTCACTTCGGGGTCACGATCTAACGAGGGAGAAATAACACCGAAAGAGAAAAACAACAATCAATCATGGCATCGATGCAATGCACAACATGTATGCATGAGCAAGTTAATGTACTGAAATAAAGCCCTAGGCATGATCGTTGGGTTGCTAGGGTTCGTATGACAATTAAACATTTTTAGTGGAATTAGTCCGAAATAGACCCCGGAGGGGGTTTCGGCGATTCTGGAAGTGAGTGCAATTTTAAAAGCTCAAATAAGGTTAAAAACATCATAAATAGGTTGCATTTGTCATTTTGAGCAATTTGGTATATAACTTTTAATTTTCTAATTTTATTGAATAAAAACTTATTTTTCTATTTTTAAATAATTAAACAACATTAAATAATGTTCAATTTTCAACTTTCTCAAACATGAATGAAAATGATGTAGTTGGATAGATTATAATTTTCTGAACAGAACCATATATTTTTCATAATTTTCTGAGTTACAGAAATAAAGATATTAATTTTACAAGTTTTATTCTTTTCTGGAATTTAAATAAAGGTGGGGCCCACGTGTCATTTCAAAATTCAATTAAAATAAAACTCCGAAAAACCTGGAGCCACCACGTGGCCTGGTGACGTCATGATGACGTCACCCCCACGTCATCCGGTGGCCGGCCGGGGACAGACACGGACGCCGGCGGCGATTCCGGCCGTCCCGGCAAGCGCGGGTAGGCGCGTTGGAAGCGTCTCGTCGCGGGGGTTCTACTCGTTGTGGCGCCGCCCCTAATTGGTTGACGACGGCGAGCCGCCGTGCTCGGGGAGCGGCGGCGCCCTCGGGACTCCGACGAGACAACGAATCCGGCGGCGGGGAAGGAAACAGAGGGCATGGGGAGGGAGCTTAGCTCACCACGAGCTCGATGAGCCTGTCGTCGGGTCCGGGGATGGTCAGAAATGGCGACGCCGTGCAGAGGAACCCGGCGGCCGGAGAGGAAGAAGGCGGCGAAATTGGCGGCGTCTGGGCCATCCCGGCAGCTCCGGGTGCTCGTGGTGGGAGAAGAGGCTGCGGTGGTCACGTGGGGATGCTTGGTGAGGCCGGAGGCGCGGTGAAACAACGGCGGCGGCGGGTCTCCGGCGAGCTAGGGTTTCGGGCGAGGAGAGGAACAGAGGGGAAGAGAGCGAACTCGAGGGGGCGTTCTGCGAGATGCGCTCGATGCGACGTCTCCTTGAGGTCCTCCAAGCCTCCACGTCGGCGAAGAGGTAAGCAGGAGGTGGAGGCGGCGGCGCGGTTGCCTCCCTGGCCGGCGACAAGGAAGATGACGCCAAAAAAAAAACGATTTCACGGATAACCCCCTGGAAGAAACTGGGAAATTACCAAGGGGTCCTTTTGGACCTAAAACAGAACCAAAACAGATTTTTGAGGGCCTTTTTGTGAAGCAAAAATTTGCCAAAAATACTTTTTGGAAACCTCATGAAATTTGCAAGCTCACCATGTATTTGCTTTCCAAAATTGAAATTATTTTTAGAACAAAATTTGGGTGATCACTTTAAGTGATTTTTGGTCAACTTCTTATTAAATTCAAATTCAAACTTGATTTAAATTTTAAATGCATGATATGCCATGAACACAACACCACAACCCTTTTGTTAGCAAAATTGGGATGTTACAAATCTACCCCCCTTACAAGAATCTCGTCCCGAGATTCCTGAAGGAGAAGAAAGAAGGAACACCGGTTTTGAACGATCTTCTCGAACCTTACGGTTCTCTTCTTGAAGAGGTTGATCCATAGCACTTGCGAAGATCTCCAGAGGCTACACCTTAGGTAAGAGGGAAACTCTTAGGAAATGATCTTCACGAAGATCGAGTATCTCATGGCTAACTCATGACCAGAATGTTCGTAAAGAACTTTTGAGTTAACAGGCATGAAACACATCAAGATAACGGAGGAAAAAGAAGATGGTTTCAAGTGTTCGGACGATGGTTCTTGAAAGGATTTGGAATATGAGCTTTGCACAAGACTTTAAATCCTTTTGGACAAGAAGGTTGGACAACTGATGATATGGAGGTTTCTTCAAACAGATAACCAAGATGAAAAGGATGGTCTTGGATACCACGACATGATATCCGTAGACGAGGGAAAACACGAGAAAACACTGTAATCGTGAGGCAAAGAGATTTTTATACGAGATCATGTTCACTCTTCGGAGTGGACACGGAAGATAACGGAACTTTCATCCATCAAAGTTTGTTGAAATCCTTTTCAAAGATTAGGATGTTACTTCACAACAGAAGGTGAGTAACGACGGAATGTTGGAACACCGTAAGAAGGAGGTACTCTTGGTCACACCATAAAGATGAGCAACCAATGGGGGTTGAAACACCGGAAGAAATAGGGAATCTCTTTCCTATTGTGGTTTGACGTAGCAATACGTTTACCACATGGTTAAGATCCCGTGGCTGAAGTAACTGACAAATTCACACAATGTGTGAGATGAACAGAACTTTAGGTACTAACAACTTGAAAAAGGGAACTGATAACTGGTGGTTACGAAACACCACGAGTTTTCTCATGATGAACTTGTTTCCACTAGAACGGAGGTTTTGAAGGATTGACGGGGAGATATTGGAGGAAACAACTTCCAGGTTTTCCTTGATGTTTTAAATACCGACATCAGACTCTTAACAAGCCTTCAATAGGTCATCAAGTGAATGTAAAACTCCGGTTTGGAAGAACGAGGAGGAAAACTTGTTGAGAACGAGCCACACAAGTATTCTCACAGAGAGTGGTTGTTCTTATGGACTCAAAGAGATATGACATTAGGCCTTCCGGCTAATTGCGTCAACCACAACATCAACCATGACGGATTCTTAACAGACCTAAGTTAATACCCTTGAGGAAACACCAACCATCGTTGCTGCTTGAGATTCAGCTCTGGTTAGTGGATGGATAACTCAGACTCGGTATGTTTGAGCGAAGGGATTGCACCGTTTACCAACGAGACACAAATGCTAGGTTCTCAAGGTATGGACTACGATGTCAAGCTCAAGAAGATGAGCGAGATTGCAAAACTAATGTATTAGCAACTTGCGAAAGACGGTTGCACCTACATGACTTGCTTGCAAGGAAACACATCGGAGCCCTTGTTGGGGAAGATGATACAAAGATAACGAAGTTCATATACTTCTTCTCTTTACGAGCAATCAGTCAGTGGCTTGGTGTGGGTGCAAAATTTTTCCAAGAAATGGAGGTAAACAACCTACCATCTCAAGAATAGTCCACACATTCATGACCGACTTAGGATTATTCCCGAAGGAGAAGAAAACTTTACTCGAATCCACGGCGACAACTTTCACCATAAGCACATGGACTGGAGTAAGCCACTTCGAACATCTGGAACCCAACTTCGTGATGACACAAAGATGGTTCCCGAAAGTTTCCAACATTAGTGCCAAGCGTTCAACATGAACCTCTTGCAACCTGGAGAAAATAGGGATGTCATCGATGGGCTCGACAATACCCTTATCATAACACTCCAAGAAGAGGGTTCATATGATACATGAACGAGGCAAGGTATTGGTCAGACCAAAGGACATGAAGGTGTACTCAGCAAAACACCATGAGTGAAACACCGTCAAGATAGTCCTTGAATCTAAACTTGATCTGATGATAGCCCAAATCAAATCAAGGTGGGATGATAGCATGTCCATTAAAGAGATACTATCATGCTTCAACACAAAGGAAACTAGACATCCCTTAACGAAGGATCAAGTTAGGATGAGCTTTTGTCTTTCAACTCTCCAAGTTGTTGTTTAGGCTCGACCAACTAGTCCAGGATATCCAGCACTATTTTCTTGGAGAAAGGAGGGGTTCAGAGTACCCCTTGTTTAGACATCACGGTCAGGTAACAACCTGGTGATACTTCTAGAAAGACAACCAGAATATCATAACCTACCGGTATGTCTCGAAGTTTGGAAGGGAACTTGCTTTTCAAAGCACCCGATAAGGTCTTGAGAGCTTTGGTATAAACCTAACTCTCTGATCAAGAATGTGCACCGGAATGAACGGATATGGTAACACGGCCAGCTTTAGTAGAGACCGGGTGACCGATAGTTCTAAGTAGAATACAGATGTTTTCTTAGATTTTTCAAAGAAAAAAGAATTTCTAGGAGTAACTGGTACACACCTCAACACATAGACCCATCATTCTCAGGCATTCAAGCTTAGAGGAAGGGTGGGTGAAGACATGTAGGAGCATCACTTCATCATTGAGGCCATGAAACTTAACACAACCTATTGATATAAAAGAGTGTGATATTCGAAGGTGGAACAGAACAGAACAGAAGCTGATGAAACTTCTTTATTCTGTGGGTTACAAAACTTTGACCTGGTCCTGGAGATGAACGAGGTACTGGAGTTTGTTTCTCCTGACATCCCAAGCTGGAATGTTTTGACGGAAAACAGGAGCAAATGCATTGGAAGAATCCAACACACATGTGCAACTTGGTTTCAAAACAACGGATGGATATTTGAGTGCAACTGGAAGGTAGGAACATGCTCCGGAGAATCCAGAGATCATGTTGATTGCACAGGGTAGTACTCAGTTGTAAAACCCATGTTAAAGGAGAGGTATAGCTGAATCAAGAACAAGGATATGGGAACCATAAAGAACACTCTTGTTGTGATACCTTTTGGTTCTTAGAGAAACCCTATGGCTATTGGAGCTGAGATTACCTAGCCATCCTGAGGTAGAACAGATTCCTCGGGATCCAAAGAAACAGAACTTGGGTTAAAGATCAGCATCCTGTACTGATAGCGTGAGCATCACATGGTTATGAAACCACATAATTCAACCCACCACATTTCAGCACATTCCGGGATCTTCGGTTCAAGTCCAAGGTTGAAAACATTGAAAAGGATTAACTATTATCTTAGTGCCTTGAAGGACACTACGAATAGTAATCACGGAGTATTTTCAGAAGACGACGATAGCTCCGGAAGAACTTGAGCATAGGATAACAGATACATTCGAGATGGCAAGCAGATCTCGAGGTTCAGGATTTAGAACTTTGAAACATGTAGAAATGTGGAATCCACACAACTCTGAGAGACTAGGATGGAAAGGAATCTCCCAGTTGAAACGAGAGATAACGGAGTAAGGAACACACACGACTCTAGAAACTTTAACACCAGGTCAACTGGGGTAAGAACGTCATTGCCGAAGAAGGCACCTAGGTTTTGAATGACTAGAAGAGGTAGCAAAACCTTTTCGAAAAGATTTAACCCTGCAGGGGTGTACAACTTTAACCACACGTATCAACCGACTCTTAGTGCCACCGGGTTAGCACTAGTCCGGGAAGTGCCGGCAGAGGGAGGTTGACCACGATCTTTCCCTTGCTTCGCCTATTCCATGAGTCGCTCCGAGTAGAGATGGACCGCCAATAGGGAGTGGCCATCTCCTGCCGGGTCTCTATCGTTGTGCGCGATGCTCGACGGTTACCTACCCGCAGAGCGCCGATACATCCCCACATCCTAGTTTTGAAAGTGTTTTGATATCCCCGCAAATCCAAATGGAAATCCCGAACTAGGCAACTCATGGAACAAACTAGGCAAGTTGAGACCGAGGGGAATCTGAGCCCCGTGTGGATGCACGCTCAGTCTTGGCTCGAAGACGAGAACTCGCTCCTAGGGGCATGAACGAGACAACCACCACAGACCCTCTGTGGTCTCGTCATCCACACCTTTAAGTCATGTTAACCAAGTTATCTTAACTTTCCACAACATACTATCATACTAGATTCATTCGCGGCTCTGATTCATCCACCGGATGGAGCAGAGATCAACAGACATGTATGACTAAGCATGGCATATTTGAGGCTCTGGCGATACACACAAACCAATCCTATGTCTGCTAGGGGCATTGAATCATGATATCTGGGTTATGCAAATAAATAGGATAACTCTATCTATTGACTCAAGATACATTGGAATCGAATGCATTTGTACGAGAATCAAAAGTCCTTCGAAATCATATATGCGCAGATAAGAGGTTATGCTTGCCTTGCTTCAGGAAAACCAGAGAAAGTCTTCATGAATAAGTGCTTGACTTGTCGGTTAAGATCAAGTATTCGCCATGGGGTTGTTGGCCTTCACTTCGGGGTCACGTTCTAACGAGGGAGAAATAACACCGAAAGAGAAAAACAACAATCAATCATGGCATCGATGCAATGCACAACATGTATGCATGAGCAAGTTAATGTACTGAAATAAAGCCCTAGGCATGATCGTTGGGTTGCTAGGGTTCGTATGACAATTAAACATTTTTAGTGGAATTAGTCCGAAATAGACCCCGGAGGGGGTTTCGGCGATTCTGGAAGTGAGTGCAATTTTAAAAGCTCAAATAAGGTTAAAAACATCATAAATAGGTTGCATTTGTCATTTTGAGCAATTTGGTATATAACTTTTAATTTTCTAATTTTATTGAATAAAAACTTATTTTTCTATTTTTAAATAATTAAACAACATTAAATAATGTTCAATTTTCAACTTTCTCAAACATGAATGAAAATGATGTAGTTGGATAGATTATAATTTTCTGAACAGAACCATATATTTTTCATAATTTTCTGAGTTACAGAAATAAAGATATTAATTTTACAAGTTTTATTCTTTTCTGGAATTTAAATAAAGGTGGGGCCCACGTGTCATTTCAAAATTCAATTAAAATAAAACTCCGAAAAACCTGGAGCCACCACGTGGCCTGGTGACGTCATGATGACGTCACCCCCACGTCATCCGGTGGCCGGCCGGGGACAGACACGGACGCCAGCGGCGATTCCGGCCGTCCCGGCAAGCGCGGGTAGGCGCGTTGGAAGCGTCTCGTCGCGGGGGTTCTACTCGTTGTGGCGCCGCCCCTAATTGGTTGACGACGGCGAGCCGCCGTGCTCGGGGAGCGGCGGCGCCCTCGGGACTCCGACGAGACAACGAATCCGGCGGCGGGGAAGGAAACAGAGGGCATGGGGAGGGAGCTTAGCTCACCACGAGCTCGATGAGCCTGTCGTCGGGTCCGGGGATGGTCAGAAATGGCGACGCCGTGCAGAGGAACCCGGCGGCCGGAGAGGAAGAAGGCGGCGAAATTGGCGGCGTCTGGGCCATCCCGGCAGCTCCGGGTGCTCGTGGTGGGAGAAGAGGCTGCGGTGGTCACGTGGGGATGCTTGGTGAGGCCGGAGGCGCGGTGAAACAACGGCGGCGGCGGGTCTCCGGCGAGCTAGGGTTTCGGGCGAGGAGAGGAACAGAGGGGAAGAGAGCGAACTCGAGGGGGCGTTCTGCGAGATGCGCTCGATGCGGACGTCTCCTTGAGGTCCTCCAAGCCTCCACGTCGGCGAAGAGGTAAGCAGGAGGTGGAGGCGGCGGCGCGGTTGCCTCCCTGGCCGGCGACAAGGAAGATGACGCCAAAAAAAACGATTTCACGGATAACCCCCTGGAAGAAACTGGGAAATTACCAAGGGGTCCTTTTGGACCTAAAACAGAACCAAAACAGATTTTTGAGGGCCTTTTTGTGAAGCAAAAATTTGCCAAAAATACTTTTTGGAAACCTCATGAAATTTGCAAGCTCACCATGTATTTTCTTTCCAAAATTGAAATTATTTTTAGAACAAAATTTGGGTGATCACTTTAAGTGATTTTTGGTCAACTTCTTATTAAATTCAAATTCAAACTTGATTTAAATTTTAAATGCATGATATACCATGAACACAACACCACAACCCTTTTGTTAGCAAAATTGGGATGTTACACACACAAGCAATTTACTTGGAGTGGCGGTGAAATACCACATATAGGTAGGTATGGTGGACACAAATGGCAAGGTTTTGGGCTCAAGGTTTGGATGCACGAGAAGCATTCCCTCTCAGTACAGGTTTTTGGCTAGCAAGCATAAGAGTTGAAGCAAAACAAACAAAAACATATATGATAAAGGAAATCATGCAATCTTCCTTGAAGGTACAAAAAAGCTTATTTGAGAATACTATGCTTATGAGCTAGCAAGAAAGAAATATCATGGAATAATATATCTACATGCAACTCCATCTTTTCTACTTAAGTCTGAACGAATTGTTGCTACTGACCAATGCTAAGTTTGCCAAAACCAACTAGATTAACTTGAAGCTCCAAAATTGATACCAATATTAATAACAAGATCAATCACATAACAAAAATTGAAAACAAAAATAAAGTAGAACAATTAGATGATGATACTTCTCATTAATATTTCATTACGGCAACTTAAACCAAGGGATACAACGATAACCAACTAGAGAGCAATACTTCCATACTGCAAACCATACTATATGATATTTTCTCTACTCACAATATGACTCTACTAAAAGTTAAAAAGGTGAAATATAAAGGTGATACCGCGTCACTCCCTCAAGCTTGGAACAAGCCAAGGAGATGCCAATACCAATGATGAATCAATTCTTCGGTGGTGGTGGTGATACACTCTTCTCAAGCAAAGCGTGAAAATGTTGCAGCATCTCACGAAACTTGTCGTTTTCCTCTTGAAGAATCTCTACCTCCGTCCTTAAAGCTCGATAACTTTCAAAAACCTCATCTATAAGCCGAAGAGCTTCCTCTACCCCAGGGACGGGACAGAGGCCCGGAACTGATGGTCTTGGTCCCTACACGCTACAAGAATAAACATTGCTTGATGACTTCCTTTTTGCTTCTCTCTTGATGCCCTGATCCATGTTCTTGCGCTTGGGACCTTGGAGATCATATTCCATTGGCTCCTTCCCCTTGTTGTTGTTGGCGGAGTTCATGATGCTTCTAAAACTAAAAACTGATCCTGGCAAAAACAGCTCAAAACAGAAACATGACGATAAAACGATATACGGACCTCGGGGGCCTCGAGGTTATATAGCAAAAATAAAATATGCGTAACGAAAGGAAAGTCCAGGTCGAAAACGAGTCGGAGAGGGGCTCCGGGGCGCCCACACCATAGGGTGGCGCGGCCAGGGGTGGACCCGCGCCCCCAGGTGGTGTGGTGCCTCTGGGCGCCTTCTCCAACTCCTCTTCGGCTCGGTATTTTTCATATTTTCCAAAAACCAATAAATTATAACTGAAAAGGTATTTCGCGAACTTTTTTCTTAACAAAACTATTACCTGTTCGAAAACGGACTCTACAGATTCTGGAATCTTCTCTCTAATGAACTTCTCCGGGGTCATTACTTGAATAACATACACATCTTCATCATAAGAATCCCTAGAAATATAATGTTTGAGTCTTTGCCCATTTACCACTTGTGTAGTTTTATCTTTGAGGGAAGCAATTTTAATTTCACCCTAACAATACACTTCTTCAATAATATAAGTTCCTTCCCATCTGGAGAGTAATTTTCCTGCAAAAAATCTGAGACGAGACCGATTCAATAGAACTTTCTCACCAACATGAAACTCTCTTTTAAGGATTCTTTTATCATGCCATTATTTAACTTTCTCTTTAAAGAGCTTGGCATTTTCATAAGCTTCACATCTCTATTCATATGGATGATTCAAATCAAGCATTCTTTTGTTATCGGCAAGTTTAAAATCTTTCTTTAATTCTTTCACTGCCCAATAAGCTTTGTGTTATAATTCTAAAGGAAAGTGACAAGCTTTTCCATAAACCATTTTATAGGGAGACATACCCGTAGGATTTTTATAAGCTGTTCTATAAGCCCATAAAGCATCATTCCATTTATCAGACCAATTCTTCCTAGATTTATTAACAGTCTTTTGCAAGATAGATTTAATTTCTATATTTGATAATTCTACTTGCCCACTGGTTTGAGGATGATAAGCTGAGGTAATCCTATGATTAACATCATATTTAGCAAGGGTTTTTCTAAAACCACTATGAATAAAATGAGAACCTCCATCAGTCATAAGATAACTAGGCACACCAAACCTAGGGAAAATAACATCTTTAAGCATTTTTAAAGAGGTCTCACCATCGGCACTCTTTGTAGGTATAGCTTCTACCCACTTAGTAACATAATCAACAGCAACAAGAATGTGAGTGTAACCATTCGAAGGAGGAAAAGGACCCATAAAGTCAAATCCCCAACAATAAAAAGGTTCAATAACAAGAGAATAACTCATAGGCATTTCATTACGTCTAGAAATATTAGCGACTCTTTGACATTCATCACAAGATAAAATAAATTTACGTGCATCTTTAAAGAGAGTAGGCCAATAGAAACCTGATTGTAGAACCTTCTGTGCGGTTCTATCTCCAGCGTGATGTCCTCCATAAGAACTACCATGGCACTTCTTCAATATTTCACGTTGTTCATGATCTAAAACGCATCTTCTGATAATACCATCTACTCCTTCTTTATATAAATGTGGGTCATCCCTAAAATAATGCCTCAAATCGTAGAAGAATTTTCTTCTTTGTTGAGCTGTAAATGTTGGAGGCAAATACTTCGAAACAATAAATTTAGCATAATCAACATAGCATGGGCTATCTTGGGATTTTACCTTTATCACAGCCAATTGTTCATTTAGAAAACTATCATTAATAGGAATAGGGTCAAAAGTAATGTTTTCCAATCTAGACAAGTTATCAGCAACTCGATTTTCAGCACCCTTTCTATCCACAATATGCAAATCAAACTCTTGTAAAAGCAACACCCATCTAATAATCCTAGGCTTAGCATCTTTCTTTTCCATAAGGAATCTAATAGCAGCATGATTAGTATTAATAGTAACCTTCGAGTCAACGATATAAGGTCTAAACTTATCACATGCAAAAACTACATCTAAGAACTATTTTTCAGTAGTAGCATAATTCTTTTTAGAAGCATCAAGAGTAATACTAGCATATTGAATAACATTCAACTTCTTATCTACGCGTTGTCCAAGAACAACACCTACAGCAAAATCATTAGCATCACACATAATTTCAAAAGGTAAATTCCAATCAGGTGGTTGAAGGATAAGTAGTTAAGGCCTTCTTTAAAGTTTCAAAAGCTTCCTTACAATCATCATCAAAAACAAATGGTACATCTTTTTGAAGAAGATTAGTAAGAGGCTTTGATATTTTAGAGAAATCTTTAATAAAACTCCTATAAAAACTAGCATGACCAAGAACACTATGAATACCTTTAACATCCCTACGACAGGACATTTTCTCTATGGCTTCCACTTTAGCTCTGTCAACTTCAATACCTCTTTCAGAAATTGTATGTCCAAGAATAATTCATTCATTCACCATAAAGTGGCATTTCTCCCAATTAAGAACAAGATTAGTTTCCTCACATCTCTGCAAAGCTTTATCAAGGTTGTGCAAGCAATTATAAAAATAAGTTCCATAGACGGAGAAATCGTGCATGATTGCTTCCACAATCTCTTCACAAAAACCATGAAAAATAGCAGATATGCATCTTTGAAAAGTAGAAGGAGCATTACACAAACCAAAAGGCATACGTCTATAAGCATAAGTACCATAAGGACAAGTAAAGGTTGTTTTTTTCTTGATCTTGCTTCCTAACAGCAATTTAGGAACACCCAGAATAACCATCAAGAAAGCAAAAATGAGTTTTCTTAGACAACCTCTCTAACATTTGATCAATAAAGGGTAAAGGATAATGATATTTCTTAGTAACTTTATTAACCTTTTCTAAAATCAATACACATTCTATAACCAGCTGATACTCTTTGTGGAATGAGCTCATTGTTTTCATTAGGCACAACAGTCATTCCTCCCTTCTCAGGGACACAATGCACAGGGCTCACCCATCTACTATCAGCAATAGGAAAAATAATACCAACATCAAGAAGTTTTAATACCTCATTTATTACCACTTCATTCATCTTAGGAATTAAACGGCATTGGTGTTCAACAACTGGCTTTGCATCAGGTTCAATATTAATAGCATGTTGACATATACATCAAGAGGATATCCAATAGCTCCATGGTGTTTATTTAGAATTCCCAATAATCTTTCCTCTTCTTCACCTGAAAGTTAGCACTAATCATAACATGATATATTTTCTTATCATCAATATAAGCATATTTAAGATCATCAAGCAAAGGTTTTTAATCAAAAACAGGATCTTCCTTGGGCGGTAATGTGGTACCCAAGTCTTCCACAGGTAAATTATGTTTCAGTATCACCAGTTGACGAAGAAGAATATCGTCAATCTCATTTCTTTCTTCCATAAAGACATCACTCTCATGGACCTCCATATATTGCTGCAAAGCATTGTTAGGGGCAAGAGCAATAGAAGAAATTTGTTCAACTTTAAAATTCTCATCAGGCAATTTAGGGACACTTCTTTTAAGTTTCTGCTTATGCAGAAGCCAGTTTCTGGATTGTGGTGGGTAGAAACTGTTGTGAGGAGAAACTCTAGAAACTCCTCATGAGACTTCTTTTTGTCTTCTACAGATTTTGCTTATTTGCTAGGTTGGGTTGTGATATGTCTAATATACCCCCGAATTTGATAATATACTATATCAAACCAATGTATTTGATAATACTACACACATATCCACCGGTGTGATTAGATTGACACAAAAATCGATTTTACAAACATAGCATGTGTGAGGTCAAATCAGAACACACAAGCATAGCTATTTCCGATGACACTACCAGGCCAATTCAAGGCAAAAATATTCATACCCAACCATACAGCAGCACGCAGCACTGGAACCATATGCCCAAAAAAAATGGTACCAAGTTGATCCTGTAACTACCATTATCATGTCACTGTATACAGCAGCACACACGCATACATCACCACGCACGCACGCACCATTCTCATGTCAATGTAGACAACAATCCTCTAGCACAGCTACCCGAGTTGATCCAGACAATCACCATCACGCATCATACAGCAAACATTACCACTTCAAGGAAAAAATTGGTACCAAGTTCATATGGGATGGAACTCTCCGTAGCTGGGCAGCAGACATGGTGGAGAGGAATCAGCTCGCCTCGGACGTTGGTGGAGTCGACGAGCTGCTGCTCCTCGGACGGAAGCAGCACAAGCTCGGGCGGCGCGGGGATGCGGAATCGCGGGGCAGCAGCACAAGCTCGGGCGGCGGGCGTCGAGGGGCCGACGACGGAAGCAGTGGGCGTCCCTTAGGTGCGGGATCCGGCGGCCGGCGGCGTCCCGGCGGCGGGAGATGGCGTCCCGGCGGCGGTCGTGGCGTCCCGCCGGCGGATGGGGCGAGCGGATGAGCGGGGGGTCGGGAGGGGGGCAGCGAACCCCTTCGATTCGTTCTATTTTTTTTTCTTGCGTGGGTTGACCGGTTGGGAGAAGGGCTGCGGGGGCGGTGGCAATCCCCCGTAATTACCTAGAAGGATATGTCGTTTTCTGAATACCCCTTCGCGGGCTGAGCCAGAAACTCGGGAAACTGCTCCCGAGCAGTTTCTTCCGGTACGTGCAAAGTGAGTTTCTCGGTGGCTAGAAACGGGGTAGAAATTGGAGGCTTCTTTTGAGTTTTTGCTTATTTAGACCTAGAAACTGTCTAGAAACTTAAAAGAAGTGTCCCTTAGATTCATAAGGTGCTCTAGCAAATTTGGAGAAATTGAACTCATAAGATTTTCCATCAAATTTAGTCAATATCTGCTCCCTCTTACAATCTATAATAGCACCACAAGTGTTCAAGAAAAGTCTACCAAAAATAATAGGACAAGTTTTACTAGCAGCCTTACCAAGTAGTAGAATATCAGTGGGATATTTAGTCTTACCACATAAAACGTCCACATCTCTAACAATACCAATCGGAAAAACAGTTTCTCTATTAGCAAGCTGTATAACCACATCAATATCTTCAAGCTCACAAGAACCAATTTCATGCATAATTTCTCTATAAATCTCATAAGGTATAGCACTAGAACTAGCACCAATGTTAGACAAACCATAATGGCAATGATCACCAATCTTAACAGAAAGCACATGAACACTAGTTTTCTTAGATCTATGAGGATGGGAAAAATATTAGAAGCATCCTCATAGAAGACAATGTGTTCATCCTCTACATTTCGACAAACAAGATCTTTTACTATTGCTACAGCAGGTTCAACAGATATTTGTTCATCGGTTTCAATAGATTTCTTAATACTCTTATTAACCACACTAGCCACCATAGAGTCTTCTTTCACCTTAGCAGGGAAAGGCATTTTTTCAACATAAGGCTCAGGAACAGCAGGATTAACAACATGCACTTCTACATTACTAGCAGGGAAAATATCTTTATAAGGTGCATGATACTTGTTATAATCATTTTTAGGAATATCAAGATAGGAGGCAAAAGCTTTAAGACAGTTTGCAAAAATTTGAGAATCAAGACCACAAACTGCACTAACATTATAGAAATCATTGGTTCCCATAAAAGATTTAATGCATTCATAATCATAATTTATACCTGACTTTCTACCTTTGTCATTCTCCCATCCTTCAGCGTTTTCTTGAATACGGTCAAGAAGATCCCGTTCAGCTTCTTCCTTCATCTGTGTGAATGATCCAGAACAAAAAGCATCCAATAAATCCTTATCATGAAGAGAAGGCCTTGCATAAAAATTATTGATAACAATATTACTCGGGAGTTCATGAACGGGACATTTGAGCATTAATAACTTCATTCTCCCCCATGATTGGGTAATACTCTCTCCATCATGAGGCCAGAAATTATATATTTGATTCCGGTCTTTATGAACCTCACTGAGGAACAAATTCCTCCCATCCAATAGATTCACCATTCTTCAGTAACTTGAACCATTGAACGACTCTTCCTTTCAGCGATAAAGAAAATAATTTCCCTTTAAGTTGATCCATTGTAATACCTCCACACCTGAATAACTCGCATAATTCATGTATAAAGAGCAAATGATCACCAGGATGGACAATTCCATCACCGTAATAGCAGTTATCCATAACACGTCCAACAATTTTCATAGATATTTTATAAGCATATAATTCAGCAGATAATGGGTTACCTACTACCCTAGTAGTAACGATAGAAGTACCCCTAAACAGAGAACCAAAGGTATTCTTCATAATGAAATAAAATAACAGACATAGGTAAAAACAGCGCTCACAGTAAAATTTTCTCTTACCAATTCCACTTATCAATAGCGCTTCACTCCCCCGCAATGGCGCCAGAAAATAGTCTTGATGACCCACAAGTGTAGGGGGTGTATCGTAGTACTTTCGATAAATAAGAGTGTCAAACCCAACGAGGAGCAGAAGGTGTTGACAAGCATTTTGGATAGAGGATTCACTTTAAACACTACCAAACAGGTTTTTGGAGTTTTTGATATAGCAGATAAATAAATTGCGAGTAAATAAAGTGCAGTAAATAATATTGCAGCAAGTGGCCCAATCCTTTTGAGAGCAAAGGACAAGCCGGTTGTATTACTTATGACAACCAAATATTCTCGAGGACACATGGGAATTTCGTCAAGTGCTTTCGCTTCTTTACGGTTGATTAATATCCATTGGTTCATGAAGTGTTGTGTGGGTGAACCTATGCTAATGCACCGCCCAACTAGGACTAATACATACTTGTGATTATACCCCTCGTAAGCATCCGCAAATACAAGAAAGTAATTAAGATAAATCTAACCACAACCATAAAACTCCGGGATTCTATGCTCCCTCGGGCATTGGTTTCCTAACGGGGGTTTAGGTTTGTGTCACTCCGGCAACCCCACAATTAGTAGCCAAATACACAATGCATCCTCCTAGGCCCACAAAGGTGAAGTATCATGTAGTCGACGTTCACATGACACCACTAGAAGAATAGCACCACAACTTAAGTATCGAACCACAAGATATTACTTCAACATAACTTCACCACTAACATCATGACTTCTCCCATGTCCTCAAGAACACCGATAAATCTCACAATCATCAACTACTAACAAGTAATCTACACCGGGAGAGAAATCTAGTGTAAAACAACGATAGAGGCCCCTAATTGTTACAACGGTATGAAGGTGGAATATGAGGGTAATGGTGCTGGTGGTGATGATGATGATGACGATCTTGATGATGCCCGGAGCGATGGCGATGGCGATGGCGATGATTTCCCCTCTCCGGAGAGGAATTTCCCCGGCAGATTTCTCCCCGTCGGAGAGCTTTTCTCTCTCTTGTGTTTTCTGCCTCGAGACGGCGGCGGAATAATTCTTCGATGATAGTCTCGGGATTAGGGTTCCCTGGGGGTCAAGTACGCGAAAGGGGTCGACCAGAGGTGGGCCAGGGTGGCCACACCACCTCGCGGCGCGGCCAGGTGGAGCGCCACCCCATGGTGTGGGCCCCTGGTGGCTCTCCTTTGGCTCCCCCTCTGGCTAGCCTCCTCCTCTGAACTTCTAAGACATCTCCGGTGTCCCCCCTCTTCTTATGGTATTCTAAAATAGGGTATCTCGACAGTGCTTTTTCCATCAAATTTCTGGTCCCGGTGTTTATTCTCCAAAAATTATGAAACATGCAAAATAAGATAAAATAACATAAGTGATGCATCATAACATGAAATATATCAATGAATAACAGAAAATAACAATATAAAACAGTGATGCAAAATGGACGTATCAGTGATGCAAAGGTTTCTCGGAGGTCATCAATAAGGGTTTTGCCTTTTTGACTTGTCCACAATATCGTCAACATATACTTGTGCATTTCCGCCAATTTGCGCCTTCAGACAGTTTTGCATCATACGCTGGTACATAGCAACCGCGTTCTTCAACCCGAAAGACATCGTGGTACAATAGTATACACCAAATGGGGTGTTGAACGCGTTCTTCTCTTCGTCTTCTTTCTTCATGTAAATTTGATTGTATCCAAAGTACACGTCGAGGAAGGAGACCCTCTCGCAGCTAGCAGTCCAGTCAATAATTTGATCGATGTGTGGCAACGGGAATCAGTCTTTCGGACAGTTCTTGTTCAATGAAGTGTAGTCTATGCACATACATAGTATATCAGTATTTTTCTTGGCTACCAGCACTGGTTTGCAAGACAAGTTGCTATTTTAATATCCCAGATGAATTTTATTGCGAGTAGCCTATTAAACTTATCTCTTATTGCTATTTGCTTTGGTTTTGAGAAACGACGAGTGAACTGCTATATTGCCTTAGAGTCCTTGTAGATTTTGAGTGAGTGCTCGGCGAATTTCCTGGGTACTCCTCGCATGTACGCTGGGGGCCCATGCAAAGATTTTCTAGTTCTCACGGAGAAATTCTACGAGCGCGCTTACCTATGCGATAGGCAACATCTTGGACACGACTACTGACTTTGCTGGATCAGTCGGGTGAAGCTAGTGTGTCGTGGTGTCCTTCTTCACATCGAATCCTATCTCGGGTGTTGTTTTTGGATCAATAGGAGTATCGGGTGGCCAGTCGTGGACATTGTGTTTGCCAGTTCCTGCTGCATGCCAAAGAACTGTGCTATTATGTTGAACTCAAAATCATAGCTGTCAGGTTTCTTGTAATTTCCGTACACCGTTATTATTCCTCTAGGTCCTGGCATTTTGAGAATCATGTACGCATAGTGAGGCACAACCATGAACCTCACAAATGTTGATCTGTAGACTATCGTGTTGTATTCTGACAACCAGTCGACTACCTGGAAGTCGAGCTTCTCCTTTCTGTAGTTGTCCTGTTCTCCAAAAATCACCTAGAGTGCTATTGTTCCCAAGGGTTTGACTGCTTTCCCAAGTACTATCCCATGGAGCGAGTTTTGTGACTTCGCTTCAGGTTGTGCACTGGTATGTTCATTTCCTTCAATTTGTCGGTGTAATGATCTTAATTCTGCTTCCTCCATCCATGAACACACGATTGAGATCATAACCTCCAATTTGAGTTTAGAGTACAAGCGCAACCTTTCCTGGAAAGGGACTCAAAGAGGGTGGTAAATGATACGTCCCAAACATATCTATAATTTCTGATGTTCCATGTTGTTTTCATGCCATTTGCTACATGTTTTCTATACACTTTACATAATTTTATGGATTTCCCGGGAATAACGTATTAACAAGATACCATAACGCCAGTTCCAGTTTTCTGTTGTTTTTTGTTTCAGAAAAGTTGTTCTGCAAATTTTCTCGGAATTGGACGAAACAAAATTCCAGGGTCTTATTTTTTGTCACGTACACGGAGTCCGGAGGAGACACGGAGGGGGGCCTGAGGCAGCCACTCCATAGGGTGGCGCGGCCCCCCTTGGCCACGCCACCAGGTGGTGTGGGCCCCTCGGGCTCCCACCGACATCGCCATTTTGCCTATTTATACTTCTTCTCGGAAAAACCTAGATAACCGAGCCTCCATCCACAAAAAGTTATGCATCCGCCGTCATCGTCAACCCTAGTTCGGGAGGGTTTTGAAGCTCTCCCCAGCACCTTGTCGGGAGGGGAAATCATCACCGGAGGGCTCTACATCACCATGCCTTCCTCCGGAGTGATGCGTGAGTAGTTCATCCTTCGACTACGGGTCCATAGCAGTAGCTAGATGGTTGTCTTCTCCTCTTTATGCCACCATGTTTAGATCTTGTGAGCTGCCTAACATGATCAAGATCATCTATCGGTAATGCTACATGTTGTGTTTGCTGGGATCCGATGAATATTAAATGCTATGTCAAGTTGATTATCAATCTATCATATTTATGTTATTTATGATCTTGCATGCTCTCCGTTACTAGTAGATTCTCTGGCCAAGTTGATGCTTGTAACTCCAAGATGGAGTATTTATGCTCGATATTGGGTTCATCCCTCCCTTTCATCTGTGTTCGAGTGATAGAAACGTGAAGGATGGGGGATGTGTTGTTGACATTAGGGATAAAACAACAATGCTTTGTCTAAGGATAAATTTTGTCGTTTCATTACGCACTTTACTTAATGCAATAATTTGTTGCTTGCCACTTAATACCAGCAGTCTTCTTGGATTACTTTCTGACGGTGGATTTTTAGTCATAGATGTAGTTGGATAACGATCTATGTATCATATTGTAATGCCCGCATGAATCTCATAGTAATCATCATGTCTTGCATATGCACTATGATGCAACATTTACTTCTGTCAATTGCCCATGTGTAATGTGTTTACCCAACATGTTATCTATCTGTTCTGGATGGACGCCACTAGTGAACGGTGGACCCCGGTCCATTCTTTTACACTAATAATACAACCACTGCAAACATTGTTTTTCTTTCATTCACTACAATCATACATCATTTTCCACATTATACATCTAATCCTTTGTGTTAGCACAACCGGCGAGATTGACAACCTCACTGTTTCACTGGGACTAAGTATTTTGGTTGTGTTGTGTGCAGATTCCACGTTGCTGCTGAGCCTGGTTGTGTGTCCTGCCAATATCAGTTGTCATCAACCTTCAGAAGTGATTTCTCTCTCCTACTGGTCCGATTAAACGTTGGTTTCTTACTGAGGGAAAACTTTCTGATGTACTCTTCATACCTTCCTCTTGGGGGTCTCCCAACGAGCGTGTGTTTTCACGTTGTCAATCAACTCTAGAAAATGTGATGCTCGCATCAAACCAATCCATAAACTCGGGTGTTGCGGGGAGTGATATCTCTGCTAGATTCACATGCATGGCAATGAGATTTTGACTCATCTTGGAAGGTGCACCTTTCTGTATCATGTACACCTTTCCTTTTGGCTCTGGTTACCTATCCTCCTCCAAGTAACCTACTCTGTATTAATGTTGTATTGATGTGGCATGTTGTGCTTTGGGTGCTGGTTGTGCTTGAGGTTGTGTGTAGCGTTCCCACATTTAAATAATATGGGGACACATGTGTTATTGTGCTAGTCCCTGGATCAATTGCTAGCACCACAGTACAAAATGAAATATCATGCAAATGCATCAAATTATATTACATCGCAAGATCCAGTCTTTACAAAATAGGATTACAACTTGCATAGTCTTAGAAGACTAGCAGAAAACAAAGAAATACAGCAGAAAACATAGAACAACATTGAACCCATCTTCTTCATGTGCCACAGGAAAAACATGTTGGTGATAGTCTCGAGATCCTAAACGAAATCTTCACTCGTCTTCAGATTATCTGCAGGATGGAATATGCAGCCACAAGGGGTCAATACAATTTAATGTATTGGCAAATGACACTATGGTGGATGTTTTGGAAATTTCTATCTTCTACATGCTTATTTGGCTAAGTGGAGTTCAAGGCTAGATTTTGCAGAAAGCTAGTTTTATCCTATCCTTTTCTAAAACACTTTTCATCTAAAGTGGTTCATAGGTACAGTTCAGTGAACTATGAAGAATTTGGTTCCAAGGTCTTATAACAATAAAGGTCTATCTCCATAGGCTATACTGGTCTATCTCTAGAGCCTTATAACACCAATGGTCTATCTCCAAAGGTTGTGATGGTCTATCTCCAGTGGCAGGTCTTTCTCCTTTGCCATGTCACACCAATGGTCTATCTCCAAAGTGGTGCTGGTCTATCTCCAGTGGAAGGTCTTTCTCCTTTGCCTTGTAACACCAATGGTCTATGTCCAAAGGTGATGCCGGTCTATCTCCAGTGGCAGGTCTTTCTCCTTTGCCTTGTAACACCAATGGTCTATCTCCAAAGGTGATGCTGGTCTATCTCCAGTGGCAGGTCTTTCTCCTTTGCCTTGTAACACCAATGGTCTATCTCCAAAGGTGGTGCTGGTCTATCTCCAGTGGCTATGTTGGACTATCTCCAGTGCCAAGTAATGGTCTATGTCCATAGGCAATTCAGGTCTATCTCCCTTGCCAAGTAAAAAATAATCCATCTCTCATATAACAATCATCATTGGAATACTATCCAACTTAGTCTACAAGCATAGCTAAGCAAACAATTTCACTTTGGTATCTACTAGGATCAAGATAAAAGGTAACTATCTCTACTTGGTTTGCATAGCATTGTTTAACAAAAACCTAACCATGCAATTTTGTGAAACACTAATGCATATAAAATCTTAGGAAGTTTATGAAGTGTGCCACTTGCCTTGTTGAAGTTGGTGTAGAAATCTCACTTTGTTCACAAAAGATCGTTGCTCTCCATACGATCTATACATTGAAAACACAATAAAAAATTAAAAAAAACATCCTACCAAACAAACATACAAGGGTAGAAAACATACAAAGTAATTGGTATAACAAAAGGGGTTTAACCAAGTTGGCTAGGACAAGTTCAATGTTTGAAAGATTCATTCCTAAATGTTTCAATACTTGTTAAGGAGTTTCCAATAGTTTACTAAGGATGGTCTAGATTTAAGTTTGTAGAAATATAACTTTATTATAACCATACTTATCTAGGAAGTTCCAAGAGTTCACCAAAGTGATCTCACTATTTCCCATAACTAAGTGTAACACTTAGTTATTTTCATCAAAACATTTGAGTGAATCTAGGTTTAGTCTTTCCATATTGGGTTAAGGTAGGTCTAGGTTCAACTAATTTCATAACCATGGAGATAACAAGATTATAGTCTTGGTATATTCCATTTGGGTCAATGGTTGGACATAAACCACTTGTTATTCTTCAACTTGTATGGATTGCTCCAAGTCTTCATATGCTGGTCTTCTTGAAGATCATCTTAATGCTTCTATTGTAGTCTTGTTCCTTGGATGAATTCTTCTCTTGGTCTTGATAGATTCTTCATGGATTTCTCACTATTTGGTACAAGTTTGGATGGGCACAAACTACCACTAAGTCAATTTGTAAAGAAAGAAAATAAGAATAAAGATAGAAAGAGAGAAGGAGATGTTTTCTTCTGAATTTCTTCACACTTGTACTTCCTTGAGTTTCTTCTAGGTGTGGAGTCCAAGTCTTTTCTTCAAAAATTCTTCATTAATTGATCTTCCTTGTAGCTCTTCATTTTGCCACCAAGTTGAAAATGATGCCTTCTATTGCTCGAGTCTTGTTTTCCACTTGCTAACTTGATAAATTCTTGAAGCAAGAATAGGGGAGTGGAGAAGTAGATAGAAGACTAGGGTACTAGTGTTTTAGGTTCACTAGTTGGTCATTTTAGGGACTTGGTCTTGGCTCCAAATAGCCATAACATCAAAGAAAAGATGATGAAAACAATTTCTAAGACATGGTTATCCTGAGGTGAAACATATGTGTGATAATTTGGCCAAGTATTCATGCAAATTGTTCTAAGATGGTCAAGGGGTTTATACAAAGTGGTATCTAGTTCAAGGTTACCAAATTGAACAATTTTGCAAAAGGAACTACATTGAAATTATTTATAGAAATTAATCTATGTCAAAAATACTCAAATATACCACTTAATGCTAAATTCAATTTTAATTTGATCAAAAATTATTTTGAGATAGAGGTTGTGAAAGTAATCATCCTAACATTTCCAAAAATATTTTTTTTGCAGTTTTTGGATTTGTAGAATTTGAATTATGCCAAAATTCATCAAACAAGCATATTTGCATTTTAACCAATTTAAGTTTGTAAAATTTGAATTTGAATAGTTCTAAAAGTTTCTACATGTTGTGCTGGTTTCAAAAAGTCCAAGTTTGCTAAATTTAGGCTTATGGTTGAAAAGTTATGATGAATCTAAGATGTAGGGGCTTTTCTGCAAAAATTGCCATTTTATTTTTATTCGGATTTAAATCTACAGATGGGCTGGGTTCAGATCTGCTATATGCCGCGCAGGGCGATGGATAGCCGCTGGGCCTGGGCCGGCTATGCGCTGCCGTGGGCGACAAATAACCCATCGGCGTTGCTAACTGGCGCACACGTGGCGGGTTCCTACTCGCGGGTACCGTTTCGATAAGTGATACAATCTCGGCCGCCGGATCTGGATCTAATGGTGAAGATTTGAAGAGAGGGAGCTAGGGTTACCTCCCGCCGGATTTCTTCGCTGGAAATGGAGTGGGCGGTGGCGCTGGCCTCGGGCGTCCACGACGGCAACGTTCCAGGGGGTTCCGAGGCCCAGGGAGGCGACGGCGGGGTCCAGCACGGCTTGGGGAAGACTGTGGACGCGATGGCGTGTTCGGGGATTCTCTCCTGCGACGGTGACGCACGGTCGGAGTTGCGCGGTCTCCGGCGAGATGCAAATGCACACAGCGTCGTCGATTCCCTCAATGGAAACAACGAATGAGAGTCTCAATGGATGCGTACGGACACGGGGTTTCAAAATGGTGGGGTCTCGGTCCTCATAGCTTGCTTACCGAGACGAATTCTTCAAGGAAAGGCGGCGGGCATTGAGATCCGGCGACAAAATAAATCGTCCTCGAGGAGCAATTGAAGGGAGGATGAGAGGGTAAACGAGGAGGACCCCAGGGGCTATATAAATACGCGCAGAGGGGATGGAATCACGACCATAATAGTCCTTAAACAAGCGGCAAAAATCTTGGCCGAAACGGCCGGGGTTGCCATCCGGAGGAGGAAGACGGTGACGTCAGCGATGACGTCATCTCTTCTTTTCCTTTTTTTTCCCTGTTTAATCAAATTGATAATAACTTCTGTTTTAAATTTCCAAACAACCTCACATAAATTTCTAAAATCTTGGATTATTAATATGTTTCAGTCAATATCATTTTTTGAGAACAATTCAACATAATTTTTATTTTTGAATTTTGAATAATTCCTTAATAGAGATTAAATGAAAAACTAATAATTATTAAAGTGGCTTAATAAAATTTAGAATAAAACCACAAGTCATAATATTGTTTTCAATGTTCCCTTTTATGTTATTTTCAAAGCAATGCATTTTATTTTCACACCTTTATGTTTAAAAGTTGGAATAACCACTAAAAGTTATTATTAAAATACTTTATTCTCATCAAATAATTTTGAGGCTTAGAACTTTATTAAGGGTTATCAACCTTTGATTTTTGTTGCCATAAAATATTTCAAAGTAATATTGGAGTTGCAAACATTTTAGGTAAAGGGGTTTGCTAATAAGAAAATATTCCTTTTATATAAAGAAACTTAATTTTGAATAAGGTTTTAGGGTTTAAGGAACAGAGGCATAATTGGATTTCCAATACCAATAAAATTTGTGTAGGACCTAATATTTCATTTGTGTTTGAGTTTATTTTTTTTGGTGGCTTGCTTTAATAGAAAACAAAAAGTTTAAAATTTTGTGATTTTTGAGTTATCCAAAAATCAGGGATGTTACAGACTACCACCCTTAAAAAAATCTCGTCCCGAGATTTGGGAAGATTAGAAAGAAAGATTAGGTTTGGGTAACTGGGTTTCAAAAACAAATGGGTGGGCTACCACCCTTAAAAGAAACTATTGTGGGTAGTCTATTTTCTTTAGATTGGAGTGTTGCTTGATTCCAGATTGGCTTGAGTAGAAATTTCCTTCGCGGTAGAGCTGTAGACCAACATAGGTATGTTGAACTACCTTTGACACTGAGGGGTCACTCTTTGGGTCAATCAAAAGACCAAGTTGAGAGGGTTTCACAACATCATCTCATTATAATGGGAACACATTTCGCAACCACTTTTTGTAGTTTATTACATTGGAAGAAACTCCTAAGAAACATTTATTTCTAGAATAACACTTAATTAAGATTATTGCGTGTTAGATACTCTTCAGTGATCATTTGGTCTTTATTCAGTGGTGGCTGCATTCGGTTGTCAAGGCTCACTTGCAGAATAACCTCCACTTGGGCAGTCCTTAGCATAATGTCCTGATTTCTTACACATGAAACACTCCACTTGGCTAATATCCTTCTCGATTGATTGGTTATGCTCATTCCTCCTCTCGGGATAGTCACTTGCATAATGTCCCGCCTTTCGGCAATTGAAGCACACCACTTGACTAAGATCTTTCTTTCCTTTGTTACGGTGTTGTCCATTACCATATCCATTTCCATTGCGTTCTTTATTATTTATGTGACGTCATAGTTTCCTTTGTATCCGCCCTTGCGGTTATGGCCTTGGTGATTGTGGCCACTCCCATTGTTGGTATGATTCCCATGCTCGTGAGGGCTATGTCCACCATTTTCTTCAGAGTGATATTTGTTGGCACTATACTTCCTCTTCTTGCTTTCTTCCTTCCTCAGATTGTTGTCAAGAGTGATAGCTTAATCAAGTAGGCCTTGATAGTTTGGAGCATATGCCACTGACAGTGGTATCTTCATTTCACCACTCAGTCTGTTGAGAAATTTCTCCTTCCTCTTAGCATCAGTGTCAATATCCTCAGGTGCATACCTTGAGAGTAAGCTGAAGTCATCTATGTATTTCTTCAGTGTTCTATCTCCCTTCTTCAGGCTTCAGAATTCATCTTTCTTCAGTTTCATTACACCAGAGGAAATGTGAGCATTGCGAAATCCCTCCTTGAAGGTATCCCATGCCATTTATTCCAAAGGATGGGTAACTTGATAAGTCTCCCACCATAATGCTGCTGGTCCTTCGAGCAAATGAGCGGCAAATCTCACCTTCTCAGCATCAGTGCACTCACAAGTCACTAAGTCCTTGTTAATAGTGCGGAGCCAGTCGTCTGCCACAATTGGCTCAGATGAAGTGGAGAACTTAGAGGGTTTAAGTCTCAGGAATCTAGCAAGTCTATCCATTTGGGGGTTTTCGTTGTTGTTGGCAATCGCAATAAACTGAGTCATCACTTGTATTGTATGACAATAAGCTGAGCTTGAGCAGTCATCATCTGTTGTAGTGCATCATTGTTGTTGTCAAGGTCACGACGAGGAGGCATCTGTGGGGTTTTTATGAAAGATGAGTAGAGATTAGAAAGATAGCTAAGGGAGGTTCCTATCCAAACAGAGCAGATCAAGGAAACTCATCTTACAAACAACACATAACAAACACATAGCAATACATTCATCACACAAACAACAAGGTTTTTTTTTTAAACAACTAGTATTGTCATACAACACTCATTGGTATGATCAATACACTAACACGTTAACGTTGTTCTAACAGAGTAATTAGATTGGTGGTCTCATCTATATCTTCTCGAGTTTCTTCAAAACCTTCTCTCAATTTCTTGAGGTATTCTTGATTGTTCTGAAGTCTGGGGATATCTCCAAGTTTCTTCAATTGTCTTGAGTGTAGGTCTTCATGTGGTGAAAATACTTCTTGCACTTCATGGTATGGTCATCAACATTCATATCTTGACGGTATTGAAAAGGTAGGTCATCTAGAAATTTTTTGAAAGTGAATAATAGATGAGAAGATATGAGAAAGATTAAGATGAGATGTTTATTTTCTAGAAAGTTTGAACATAGAAAATTTTCAATCCTAGGGTCTTTTCCAAACTTAGGGTCTCGAATTCTATGGGCAACATAATGCTCTGATACCATTTTGTAGCGTTCCCACATTTAAATAATATGGGGACACCTGTGTTATTGTGCTAGTCCCTGGATCAATTGCTAGCACCACAGTACAAAATGAAATATCATGCAAATGCATCAAATTATATTACATCGCAAGATCCAGTCTTTACAAAATAGGATTACGACTTGCATAATCTTAGAAGACTAGCTGAAAACAAAGAAATACAACGGAAAACATAGAACAACATTGAACCCATCTTCTTCATGTGCCACATGCAAAACATGTTGGCAATAGTCTCGAGATCCTAAACGAAATCTTCACTCGTCTTCAGATTATCTGCAGGATGGAATATGCAGCCACAAGGGGTCAATACAATTTAATGTATTGGCAAATGACACTATGGTGGATGTGTTGGAAATTTCTATCTTCTACATGCTTATTTGGCTAAGTGGAGTTCAAGGCTCGATTTTGCAGAAAGCTATTTTTATACTATCCTTTTGTAAAACACTTTTCATCTAAAGTGGTTCACAAGTACAGTTCAGTGAATTATGAAGAATTTGGTTCCAAGGTCTTATAACAATAAAGGTCTATCTCCATAGGCTATACTGGTCTATCTCCAGAGCCTTATAACACCAATGTTCTATCTCCAAAGGTTGTGCTGGTCTATCTCCAGCGGAAGGTCTTTCTCCTTTTCCATGTCACACCAATGGTCTATCTCCAAAGGTGGTGCTGGTCTATCTCCAGTGGCTGGTCTTTCTCCTTTGCCTTGTAACACCAATGGTCTATCTCCAAAGGTGATGCTGGTCTATCTCCAGTGGCAGGTCTTTCTCCTTTGCCTTGTAACACCAATGGTCTATCTCCAATGGTGATGATGGTCTATCTCCAGTGACAGGTCTTTCTCCTTTGCCTTGTAACACCAATGGTCTATCTCCAAAGGTGGTGCTGGTCTATCTCCAGTGGCTATGCTGGACTATCTCCAGTGCCAAGTAATGGTCTATGTCCATAGGCAATTCAGGTCTATCTCCCTTGCCAAGTAAAAATAATCCATCTCTCATATAACAATCATCATTGGAATAATATCCAACTTAGTCTACAAGCATAGCTAAGCAAACAATTTCACTTTGGTATCTACTAGGATCAAGATAAAAGGTAACTATCTCTACTTGGTTTGCATAGCATTGTTTAACAAAAACCTAACCATGCAATTTTGTGAAACACTAATGCATATAGAATCTTAGGAAGTTTATGAAGTGTGCCACTTGCCTTGTTGAAGTTGGTGAAGAAATATCACTTTATTCACAAAAGATCGTTGCTCTCCATACAATCTATACATTGAAAAAACAATAACAAAATAAACAAACATCCTACCAAACAAACATACAAGGGTAGAAAACATACAAAGTAATTGGTATAACAAAAGGGGTTTAACCAAGTTGGCTAGGACAAGGTCAATGTTTGAAAGATTCATTCCTGAATGTTTCAATACTTGTTAAGGGGTTTCCAATAGTTTACTAAGGATGGTCTAGATTTAAGTTTGTAGAAATATAAATTTATTATAACCATACTTGTCTAGGAAGTTCCAAGAGTTCACCAAAGTGATCTCACTATTTCTCATAACTAAGTGTAACACTTAGTTTTTTTCATCAAAACATTTGAGTGAATCTAGGTTTAGTCTTTCCATATCGGGTTAAGGTAGGTCTAGGTTCAACTAATTTCATAACCATGGAGATAAGAAGATTATAGTCTTGGTATATTCCATTTGGGTCAATGGTTGGACATAAACCACTTGTTATTCTTCAACTTGTATGGATTGCTCCAAGTCTTCATATGCTGGTCTTCTTGAAGATCATCTTCATGCTTCTATTGTAGTCTTGTTCCTTGGATGAATTCTTCTCTTGGTCTTGATAGATTCTTACTGGATTTCTCACTATTTGGTACAAGTTTGGATGGTCATAAACTACCACTTAGTCAATTACTAAAGAAAGAAAATAAGAATAAAGATAGAAAGAGAGAAGGAGATGTTTTCTTCTGAATTTCTTCACACTTGTACTTCCTTGAGTTTCTTCTAGGTGTGGAGTCCAAGTCTTTTCTTCAAAACTTCTTCATTGATCTTCCTTGTAGCTCTTCATTTTGCCACCAAGTTGAAAATGAAGTGCCTTCTACTGCTTGAGTCTTGTTTTCCACTTGCTAACTTGATAAATTCTTGAAGCAAGAATAGGGGAGAGGAGAAGTAGATAGAAGACTAGGGTACTAGTGTTTGAGGTTCACTAGTTGGTCATTTTAGGGACTTGGTCTTGGCTCCAAATAGCCATAACATCAAAGAAAAGATGATAAAAACAATTTCTAAGACATGGTTATCCTGAGGTGAAACATATGTGTGATAATTTGGCCAAGTATTCATGCAAATTGTTCTAAGATGGTCAAGGGGTTTATACAAAGTGGTATCTAGTTCAAGGTTACCAAATTGAACAATTTTGCAAAAGGAACTACATTGAAATTATTTATAGAAATTAATCTATGTCAAAAAATACTCAAATATACCACTTAATGCTAAACTCAATTTTAATTTGATCAAAAATTATTTTGGGACAGAGGTCGTGAAAGTAATCATCCTAAGGTTTCCAAAAATATTTTGTTTGCAATTTTTGGATTTGTAGAATTTGAATTATGCCAAAATTCATCACACAAGCATATTTGCATTTTAACCAATTTAAGTGTGTAAAATTTGAATTTTAATAGTTCTAAAAGTTTCTACATGTTGTGCTGGTTTCAAAAAGTCCAAGTTTGCTAAATTTGGGCTTATGGTTGAAAAGTTATGATGAATCTAAGATGTAGGGGCTTTTCTGCAAAAATTGCCATTTTATTTTTATTCGGATTTAAATCTAGAGATGGGTTGGGTTCAGATCTGCTATATGCCACGCAGGGCGATGGATAGCCGCTGGGCCTGGGCCGGCTACATGTTGGCGTGGGCGACAGATAACCCATCGGCGTTGCTGACTGGCGCACACGTTGCGGGTTCCTACTCGCGGGTACCGTTTCGGTAAGTGATAAAATCTCGGCCGCCGGATCTGGATCTAACGGTGAAGATTTGAAGAGAGGGAACTAGGGTTACCTCCCGCCGGATTTCTTTGCTTGAAATGGTGTGGGCGGTGGCGCTGGCCTCGGGCGTCCACGACGGCAACGTTCCAGGGGGTTCTGAGGCCCAGGGAGGCGACGGCAGGGTCCAGCACGGCTCGGGGAAGACTGTGGAGGCGTCGGCGTGTTCGGGGATTCTCTCCTGCGACGGTGACGCACGGTCGGAGCTGCGCGGTCTCCTCCGAGATGCAAATGCACACAGCGTCGTCGATTCCCTGCATGGAAACAACGAACGAGAGTCTCAATGGATGCGTACGGACACGGGGTTTCAAAATGGTGAGGTCTCCGTCCTCATAGCTTGCTTACCGAGACGAATTCTTCAAGGAACGGCGGCGGGCATTGAGATCACGCGACAAAATAAATCGTCCTCGAGGAGCGATTGAAGGGAGGATTAGAGGGGAAACGAGGAGGACCCCAGGGTCTATATAAATACGCGCAGAGGGGATGAAATCACGACCATAATGGTCCTTCAAGAGGCGGCAAAAATCTTGGCCGAAACGGTCGGGGTTGCCACCCGGAGGAGGAAGACGGTGACGTCAGCGATGATGTCATCTCTTCTTTTCCTTTTTTTTCCTGTTTAATCAAATTCATAATAACTTCTGTTTTAAATTTCCAAACAATCTCAAATAAATTTCTAAAATCTTGGATTATTAATATCTTTCAGTCAATATCATTTTTGAGAACAATTCAACATAATTTTTATTTTTCAATTTTGAATAATTCCTTAATAGAGATTAAATGAAAAACTAATAATTATTAAAGTGGCTTAATAAAATTTAGAATAAAACCACAAGTCATAATATTGTTTTCAATGTTCTCTTTTATGTTATTTCCAAAGCAATGCATTTTATTTTCACACCTTTATGTTTAAAAGTTGGAATAACCACTAAAAGTTATAATTAAAATACTTTATTCTCATCAAATAATTTTGAGGCTTAGAACTTTATTAAGGGTTATAAACCTTTGATTTTTTTGCCATAAAATATTTCAAAGTAATATTGGAGTTGCAAACATTTTAGGTAAAGGGGTTTGCTAATAAGATAATATTCCCTTTATATAAAGAAACTTAATTTTGAATAAGGTTTTAGGGTTTAAGGAACAGAGGCATAATTGGATTTCCAATACCAATAAAATTTGTGTAGGACCTAATATTTCATTTGTGTTTGAGTTTTATTTGTTTTTGGTGGCTTGCTTTTATAGAAAACAAAAAGTTTTAAATTTTGTGATTTTTGAGTTATCCAAAAATCAGGGATGTTACATTGTGGCTGGGGTGGTGCGCCAATTGGTATTGGGGTTGGTGGTGGCGCACCTACCGCCAATGCTCCTGGGACAGCTAGAAAACCCGCCTGCAGGGCTTCCCTCTGTTTTCTATATGATGCTTCTATGAGGAGCTGGAATCTGCGAAGTCTTTGAGCTTATAACTGGACCTGCGGACTCCGTTGTCATCATCGTACATCTGTTTTAGCAAGCCTTCGAGTTATTGCTCGATTGACATGGGTGGTAACCCGTGTGCACGAATCTTTTGTGTCTGCCACTTGCGTTTTTGTTCTTGCCAACATTCACTTTCCTGCTCACGAGGATACTCGCGTCCCTGTATGCGGTAGTCGTTGTTGCGACTGCATGGGAACTCGGATGCTACTAACTCGGGCTCCATTTCATCGAAGACCCTTTTTTGCGCTTCCTCCTTCTGTTCTGGTCGCGGTTATATCTTTTGTTTCCCTTGTTCTCCTATGAGAAATCTATGCCATCTTCCTCGGGTGAGGGTGGGTGGGTGTTGTGTGCTGATTCCTCGCCTTTTGCCCAGCTGTTTGCTACATCCTTGAGGTCACTTACTGTTTTGACCCAGACTTGACTGATGTACTCCTTCAGTTCCATTTGGCGAAGCCCATCCCTGAAGTTGGAAATTGTTATCTCGTCTGAGATATCCTCTGAGCTGTATTTTTAGTGAAGTCCATCTCTATATGTACCCGCGAATGTTCTCGTCTGACTGTTGCCTACATGCCTTCAGTTTCCCCCACCGTTATGGTCTTTTGCAAGTACACTTGAAGTTTTGGACGAAATCGAACTCGAAATCCTCCCAGCAACTGTATCTGTTTCTAGGTCGACACTTCAGCCAGTTTCATGCAGCACCTACGAGTTCAGTTGGATATATTGCATTGATGTCACCTTGTTGTCTTTGTAGAACCTCACAACAGTCAAATAATCGTCCAGTCATGCGTCGTGTTCCTGGGCGCCATCATACTTGAGTGTCTTGGCAGTTAACTTGAATCGCCTCGGCTTCCTGGCTTGGCGAATCTCCCGAGTGACACAAGGGGGTCCGTAGAGTTCCTCATTGTCCGAGTCAGAAAAATAATGCCTCGAGTGCTCTTCTCGAGTCCCGTTGGTTCTGGTCAAGCGGCTCTTCTGCAACCCTTTTTCTCTATAACCTATCCACCTTACTCTGTGTAGTTGGCTTCGTATGTCTTGCGGATCATCCTCGTAGTGTGGCGCTCGTGTCGTGGGATAATCACGGCAGATGTTACCAGGGGTAACTGATCTTGGGGCAAGTCGACACAGGCGTTCGGGAGAGGGTTTAGCTCAAAGGAAGACATGATACAACTTGATATGACAGCCGGCAATCGAAGTCGCCGGATCTCTATCCTCGATACAATAACACGATTAGGGTTTACACTGGATACTCGATACCACTCGATATTGCTAAGGTTCTCGAATCTCCGTCTCAATCTACGCCCGGGGGTCGGTTTATATAGCTCCCATACCCCCTAACTTACTTTACAAGGCACACCCGGGTCCTACCCAGACACGGCATGCTAACCCTAACTTTCCTTTACAACACCCACAACCCGGGTCACTAGGCCCACGAGCTTGGGCCTCCACAAACATCTTTATCCCTAGCCGTATCCTGCTCACTGTCTCTGGGCCGGGTTATTCCTCGGATCTTGGCATACCAGGTTAGCATCCCCCCATCAGTAGTCCCCAGAATAGCCTGGGCTTCACGGATCTCCTTGAAGCGCTTGCTATTCCTGAAAAGATATCAATCACACGGGCACATGGAAACCGGGTTAAGATGTTTCAACATCCAGCTAGGCTTTGCTCCTTGGTGGCCATGCGATAACTCAGGTTTTTCCCTCCAAACACCTTGGTTCAAACTTCTGGATCCAAATCATAACACCAAGATCCTATGCTTGACAGTTAATCCCATCATCTCGGAACGAATCCCCTTCTTTCTTTATCCGGATGCTTTACTCAATACCAGGCGCATATCTCGCAGGAATTTTAAATTAATAGCCGTTTTACCCCCACAATTCCCGGCCTCCACTCACCGAACCGGGCTTATCCAGTCGCACTATAAAAAAGCTCCTTAGGAGTGACTCAAACCCTAACGGCTCATTTCCCCCACTCCATTCCTTTCTCCTCTTGAGCTCTCTTTCTTCCTGAGCGCCACCACGGACCTTCCACGCACGTCACCGGAACCCATTGCCCGAAGGCTGCGCTCCGCCACCGGTCGCTCCGCGCCGCCGCCAAGATCCGCCGGCAAATTCTCATCCGGCCCAGCAAGAACCGCGAAAGGACACCAGGCCTGCGCCATCTGCCTCCGCAAGGCCTCCCTCGGATCTCCTCCGGTAAGCCTTTGGCGTTCATCAACTTTCCCTCGCAACCTCTGATTCTTTTCCTCAGATTAGATCCAGATCCGTCCGCCTCAGATTTCTTGGCTGGACCGGATTAGGCTACCCATAGTCTCTTTTAGTTCGCACAAAGGATAAAGCGCATGCTCCAACCAACTCGCCTACTGCCCACAATCATCACCTTCGCCACGAATTTGAAAATAAAACTTCCAATCTAGGCTCGTACTGCCCAAGATTTCCGCCCCTGCCTCGGTCACTCGGCTGGACTGCTTCTTTTTAATCCCCTTTATTCACATTTGGCGCTTAAGCCACTGCCCATCGTTTTCAAAAAGCTTCTTTACCATTTAGACCCCATAAATTTCTCCATAATACGCAATACCCGGAACTTCCGAGCTTGATTCTACGGGCTAACACCCGGATCTCCTGCCATACCTCAATACCATCCGGCTAATACCTGACTGTTTCATAACTTCCACGTCTTAATCTTTTTCTTATTTGATACCTTGCAGGTCAACCACATGGCTCCCAAGAAACAGATGAAAACCCCAACCAAGACTAAAGCCACCAACACCATTTCTGCCAACTGGGGGCGGTCGATGGTCACGAAGGCCAAGTTGGAGGAACTAGTGGAGCTGGGAGTTCTCCCTCCTCAGGAGGATATCCAATGGAGGGTGCCGGGTAAGGAGACCCGGCCCACCCCTACAAAAGACGAGGTAATCTGCTTTGTGGAACATGTGACCCGGGGTTTTCGCCCACCCGGTCATCCTTTTTTCCGTGACATTCTTAGTCACTATGGCCTTCGCGTCTTCGACATCGGGCCCAATTCCGTGCTAAATATCACCCACTTTATTGTCCTTTCTGAATCCTATTTATGCACTCCACCAAACCTAGCTCTTTTTATCGAGCTTTATCAATGCAAACCATGCCGCGAAAGCGGTGATGGGGCGCTTCTCACTTGCGGCGGGGTTTCGATCCAGCGCCGCAAGAACTCTCCGATGCCATCCTCACCCTTAATTCTCATGTCAAACACTGGCAGCTTTCTTATTTCTACTGCCAGGACACTTCCCCATCCGGCCAAAAGAAACTGCCGGGTTATTCTGATGGTCTTCTTGATATCTCTGATAAATTTAGTGCCTTTGCCCCTGACTCAGATAGGGAGGCAATCCAACCCCTGCTATACAAACTCGCCACTCTTAGAGCCCAGGGCCTCATTGGGCTCAACCTAGTGAAGACCTGGGTCGACTTCAGAATTCAACCCAACTCCATCCGCACAAAGCTGATGTGCGAGTACTCTGGGGAACCCTCTGATCCACTACGATACTCTGACAACGTCTTCGCAGTTGGCGACACTCTGAAGACCATCAAGGGTTTTCTTACGGAGAAGCTCGAGGTAATCCGGAACATATCCGGGTTAGAGCCCTTCACACTTGAAAACCCGGCCCCCCAGGTGAAAACCCGACTCTGACGCCTTTACTTTCGCTCTTTCCACTTGATGCAACTGATAACCCGTATTTTTATCGCCTTTCAGGATGATGACGACTTTTGGAACACGAATACCCCCCCTAGCTCCGAAGGTCCAGAGGAGCAAGAAGCTGTTCACTCAGACGAAGGTACTCTCTGAATTTTACTTGACTCGTTTGAACTCACCGTAACCCCTTTATTTCCAACCGTAATCTTGACGATATTCAGAACAAGAAGATGACGAGGAAGAAGATTCGGACGGCAAGGTAGAATCTGCCAGTGATGAGGAAGAACCGGAGCCGGCAACCAAAGCCGGATCTAAGAGAAAAGCTCAAGGAGCCACCTCCAAGGTTTCACCCCCCTTCACAGATTCACTTTATATTACCGTAATGATATTCTTGAACCTTTCCTGACGTTATTCCACTGGTCAATCTTGAAGGGATCGCCCACGCCTAAGCGCAGGTCGACTCGAAATCACCCGAGTAACGACGCCCTTAACCCGGGTTCTTCACCGCTCCCCACTCGGCAAGCTGGTACTTGCTCTATCTTTTCTTGGTTAGCACGGTTTCCACAAAGCATTCTCGCATAATATTTAACTTGACATTTTCCAGCCTCCCCCGGGTCTGACGATGGATTTCCTTGTGACTTTGCGGTGAATGCCGGGTAAAAATCCCATTCCAGATACTTTCCGGTACTTCGCCATCTTTTCCCGACTGCATATTTAGCTGCTTCGTGATAACATCTACAGGGCCACGGTCGCTGTCAGCGATCAAGAGGATTCGGAAGATAAGGGCTCGGGTAAGGGGAACCCAGCTGATAAAACTGCAACCGCGTCTGGCGATGAAGAACAGACATCGCCACCTAAACCGGATCAGCAGGAAGCCGAATATCCAATTGCTTCTCATGCCAGCAAGAGAAAGACCACCGCCTTAGGTGCAGAAGGAGCGCCGGATTCCAACGTGCAAATGACCCGGGTTCCACCTCCTTCTAAGAAGAAAACCTCTTCTAGGAAATTCCAAGGACCCGAGTCTTCTGACACGAATAAAGATACTTTCGAACAATTGATGGACAAGCTTCTCACCATGAAGGCTTCGGAGAGCGAGACTTTAGAGCGCATGGCTGCAGAGCACCAGGTAAGCGCGCTTGTTATCTTATATTCCCTATCTAGTCCCCAAGTTCCGAGTATAACTTGCTAAAGTTATGCTTGGTACTTCTCACCATACTCTTCTTGCCATAACACTCAGCTGGTTCTTGCACCCACTTACAGGCACATGTAACTCGGTCTGATGAAACCTTGCTGAAGACTGAACAGCTCCTTCTTGCCGAGATAAAACGCCGAGAAATCCTTGAGGATAATATGAAAACTTTGAAGAAGGATGTCTCCAAATACAAGGAGAAGTGCCTCGCCGCTCGGGCCGATTTGAAGAAGTTATCGGATCAAGTCTCCGATACTTATCAGATCTTACTTAGTAAGTGTTTGCCTGCCGACTAATTTTTGCCTGCCGACTAATTTCATACCCGGCTGCTACTGATACGTTCTTGCTTCTGTTTCCACTATAGGTGCGAACCTTGCAGCTCCAGAGGAAGATGCTATTGTCAAGGTTAGGACCCTGAAGGCTGTGCTCCGGACTTTCTTTGCCGGCACCAAATTTATATTGAATGCCATTAATTGGCCCACGGAAGCCTATCCGGGTGAAGAGAACCTTGTCCAAGCCTGCTCCACTGTACCCGGATGGATTGAACTCTGGAAGCGTTCGTCCTGCCATACTGGTATAGTGCGGGCTTTGACCTTGGCCAAAGCCTACTTTCCGAAGCTTGACCCGGCGAAGATAATCTCCGGGTTTCCTGAGTTCAAGGCGGATGGCGCCAAATTTACGCCTAAGGATTTCAAGGCCATTCAGTCGGCAGTGCGCCCCTCTGCCACCACTCTAGCCGATAGCTTGAACCTTAATACACTAATGGCTGCGTATGACGCTGATGACAAGATTATCACAGAGGAAGCACCCCCGCCCTTCGATCTCTTGGAGAAGTGGGCTGATTACTCAGCTAAGAAGAAGGAGGCAACTTCGAAGAGGGAGGCTGACTTAAAATCAGGGCCGTCCGCCTCTACACCGTCCGTCCTTCCTCCTATCCGCCCTGGCGCGGTGAGTCCGGGTGGCTCTGCCAAAAAAGCTAAGAAGCAGGTCCAGGAGCAAGACCCGGAAGATCGCGCTCAGGAGGCCGAGTAGAGTAAGGACGTCATAATACCTTAGTCACGTGGGACCTTTTTGTTTGAGCTATTTTATTCTGTTAATGGTGCGCCTGTGCACTTCTGATACCGATGCAAAAGCTTGTAATATACTTCTATTTGGTGACATATTTTCGCGGCTTTCCTAGCCTTTTGATAATCATACTTTTTGCTGTTCTTCTGAACTTGTTCTTGATACCCATCTCTCTTTTTAGCTCCCTTCATAAGACTCGTTTTTTTCGAGACCAGGGGCTTTGATAAGTGAAATTCTCTTGAAGTTCCCAAGACTCGGATAATAGGGCCGTTTTGAACCTTGGTATCAAAGTGGTTTGTTTCTGTTACGAAGTCCGCAGTCCCCATGACCCAAAGGACGAGTCATGAGGGTGTGGCCTTTCTCAAAGGACAAATCACTCCCTACCAAGGCAAAACCCTAAAACCATCTCATGTAAATACTGAAGTTATGCTTGATAATCACTGAGTTTCCGGCTTATCAGCCTTGTACTCTGCATAAACTTGTGGTTTAGATGACCCTTTTGACTATCTTATACTATAAGCCGGCTTTCGCGTGGATACCATGTTGTTACATCCATACGAGAACAGTGTCAGGCAAGTCCCATTGGGCTCCATGGCTGATTGTAATCGTAAGCGAACGAATCATGCCACTTTAGTGCGAGTCACATCAAGCTTAAGTAAGATAAGTCAAGAAAAATTGGCTTCTTTGCCCAGTCATAAGATTGCAGCCGTGCTCGTTTGCGAGGAATCGGCCCTTATAACTTATAGCTATCTATGCCGGGTCATTTGGGTTAGTGGTTGGTTACCTGAGCAACCAACCCCCAAGACCTACATGCAATCGATGCTTTTGATGATACTGAATTATCGATGTCGCATTGATACTACTTACTTGTGATAAAGGCGAAAAGACATAGGACTTGATAACCATCTCTTTACTGATACCAGAAATTTTGGGTCAGCAGGCCGCCTCATTAAAAACCTTCCAGTCCCCGTAGGTACCCTGGGTAGGAAAAGAGCGCGTCTGAAACCTGCCGCCCGTTACATTACTCAGTTCTTTGTAAGCACTGGTCCTGATCCGGCTTGACCAATGCACATCCTCCATAAGTTGGACTTTTTCCTGATGAGTACCGGGTTTGCCAGCCAACCCGGGTGGGGTGTCTCCATGACTTTGCTGGTTGTGGGCGGCCGTGTAACTTCTTCCTTTACAGCAGACTGCTTGGGAGAGTCAACTTCGATTAAGGCCACCAATTTAGCATCTTGCGTTACCTTGGACTTTGCTTTTTCGCCTTCAGTACTCGGCCTTTTTGATGTGGCTATATCCTCCGGGTCTGCTTGAGATCGGTAGTGCTTGAGCTCTTCTTTTCTACAGGCCTGCTCGGCCATTGCTGCGTCTCCTTCGTCACATTCAGCTGCTATATCTCGATTTCCATGTATGGTAATGGTATTCTTGGGACCTGGGATTTTTAGTTGTAGATATACATAACACGGCCTAGCCATGAATTTGGCATAAGCCGGCCTTCCAAACAGCGCGTGATAGGGGCTGCGTAATTTCACTACCTCAAAGGTGAGCCACTCAATTCGATAGTTATCCTTTGATTCTCCGAAAGCTACCTCTAGTGCGATTTTTCCCTCGGGGCATGCCGAATGACCCGGCACTATTCCATGAAAAACTGTTGAGCTTTTTTGCAATTGAGATTCCTTGAGACCCATGCGTAGGAAGGTTTCCCAATACAGTATATTGATGCTGCTTCCACCATCCATTAAAACCTTCTTTAGCTCGTACCCATTAACTTGCGGTGCGACTACTAGTGCCAAGACTCCTGGGTGTTCCACTCTTTCCGGGTGATCTCTTCTGCTCCATGTTACCTCCTGTTCTGACCATCTCAAGTATCTCGGGACGGCTAACGAAACTGAGTTGACCGCTTGCTTCAGTATCTTTTTGTCCTTGTTAGATCCTCCTGTGGTATGCACATGATATTGACCCAATTGTTTGGGGTTATCCTGGAAGCCTCCAGCTCCCCCTTGGTTGTTGCCCTGGTTTCCAGCTGCCGGGTCTCCGGCTGGGGGTGGTCCATTGCCAGGATTTCCACCCGGACCTGGCCCTCCTCCTCGACCTGTACCTCGCATAGCCCTGTTTACTTCTTCGTTTTTCCATCTTTGCAAGTCGGCGCACTGCTCCAAGGAGTGGTTAGCCGGCCTGCCGTTCCTGCTGTGTTTTGGGCACGCCATTCTGAAGATGTCCCAACTATTACTCGGCCGGGGCGGCCCTTGGTAGTTTCCTCCGTTGTGATTCCCAGTATTGAAACTTCCCTCTGCTCTGGGTCTTGAAGACCCGGCTTCTGTATTGGCGACAAACTCGGAGCCTCCTTCGAAGGGACGCTTGTTCTGACTACTTCCATTGTTTCCTGACGCTGTTCCGTTGCCGGTTCTTCCATTACCGCTTGTGTTTACTTTTGTCTTCTTGTCATCAGCTTCTTCTTCTGTGGTATCTGTCGCAGCGTGTTTGTTGCACGCATCCATCAATTCTCCCATTGTGACTTCTGACGCATTTCGACTGGACTTCATGCGAGTTAACTTTTGCACTAAAGGTATATACTTGCATGTTTTTGCCATGGCTTGTAGCGCATCCTTGGGCTGGATGTCTGTGGATGAGTGAAGTATCTCCATAACCCGGCGCACCCAACTGCGCGCCGATTCTCCCTTCTTTTGGATGCATCGCTCCAGATCATCAATGGTGAATAATTTCCTGCAGGTTCCGTGAAAGTGCTTGATAAACGCGGTCTTCAATTCCTCCCAAGACTTGATCGATCCCTCTGGTAGATTGGTGAACCACAATTTTGCTGCTCCTTCAGACATCATCAGATACATGAATTTGGCTTGGAGGTTCTCGGACGCGTTGCGAATTGACATTGCCATCTCGTAACTGCTTAGCCACGTTTCGGGATCCATGGTTGGCTCATAATTCACTACTTTCCCTGGCTCTTTGAACTTTTCCGGGTAAGGTTCAGCTCTAATATTGTCCGAGAGACACTTGGGCCCCACAAGAATGATTGAAGCCGGCCTTGCCCTGGAAACGTGTGATGCCGCGGGGGGCGCGTCTGGGCGCTGTGCTGCGGGAGGCCCATGCGCTGCAGACCCGGCCGCGGCCCTCCGAGCCCTAGAACTGTCCACGACGGCCTGTGCTGCTGATACTGCCTGAGCGCGGGGAGGAGGCGGCATTTGCTGCTGCTCTTCCCTCCGCCGTGCCGAACTCGTCTGTAAATTCCCTTGCTGCTGGCTGACATATGGCGTCCCGTGCATTCCGCTTCTGTGATCCGGGTAATTGGCTTGCTGCGCCACCGCAGTGTGCAACAGCTCGATGGCTTGCCGAGTCTTCTCTGCATGGGGCGACTCTCCCACAGGTATTTGATTCAATGCGAGTGTCGCCGCATATACGTTGTCCATAGGATTGTTGTAGTGGCCGGCTGGCGTGCGGAATCGTGATGGTGGCGGCGGCAGTAGATCGTTGCCGGTTGTGACTCTAGTTTGCGGTGGGGGTAATCCGGTCCGTTCATTCACCGGACGCGTCGCTGCTGTTGTCTGTTGGGGTGCGGTTCCCTGGTTCGCCACTGGTATCGGTTGATCCTGAGGCGTGATGAACAAATTAGCCGGATTAATAACCCCGCCCATTGCTGGCAACCTGGTGTGGTGCCTTTGATGTATCCTGGTCGTTTCCTCTCGAAGCCGGGTTTCCAACGCGTCTAGCTCGCGCCGCCGGGTGGCCATCCCCTGTCTATCTGCTTCCACTTGCCTTCTTTGCTGTTCCAATGCACGACGAGCCACGTCCAGATCTCTAACACGTTCTGCCGCGTTTTCTGGGGTGATAACAGTGGCGAGGACTGTAGGATCCAAGATCAAATTATTATCGAACAGGGCCGGGTGACGCGGATTCGAGGGACCCGCCCCTGGTGTCCTATTGGCTTGAAACCCGAACATGTTGGCGTGTTGCTCCTCATCTGCCGCGCGACTGGTGACCGATGCTGACTCTCCATCGACCCGGGTCAAGACTGGGTCTCCGTTAACCGCGCCCTGTTGCTGGGCCACCGCCCCGACTGGTGCCGCGGCTGTGTTTCCTTGGTTAGCTGCGGGGGCTGCATAGACTGCAACTCGGCGCGCGACATCCGGTGTAAATTCAGGCTGTTCCTCTTCACCGTTCTCCTCATACCGGTTTTCCAGTAGATCCAGGATAGACCCGGTGTCATCTTCTCCTTGGGCCCGGTCGCGTGGGGTCCATGCCGGCTCCTCCGGCTGTTCCCACTCCGCGATGGGTTCTTCTGCTGGATATGTCGTTCCCGTCGATTCTTCATCATCTGATCGGGTAGACGTGGCTTTTCCTGGCATAGAATCAGATCCAACGTTGTCAGGGACCGAATTGGAAGCACATACCATACCGATGAAGACGTTGATCCGGCCGATTGTTATGACGGATCCGGTTTCGAGGTGATCCGACTCCGGCCCCCAGCCGGAATCGTCCACCACCTTTTCTCCTTCGTGGTCGATGTAGATCTCGCCGATGACAAGATTCTCCATGCCCTTCCGAGCTTCTCCCGTGATGTAGACACCTTTGGACGCAGGCCCCACGGTGGGCGCCAACTGTCGTGGGATAATCACGGCAGATGTTACCAGGGGTAACTGATCTTGGGGCAAGTCGACACAGGCGTTCGGGAGAGGGTTTAGCTCAAAGGAAGACATGATACAACTTGATATGACAGCCGGCAATCGAAGTCGCCCGATCTCTATCCTCGATACAATAACACGATTAGGGTTTACACTGGATACTCGATACCACTCGATATTGCTAAGGTTCTCGAATCTCCGTCTCAATCTACGCCCGGGGGTCGGTTTATATAGCTCCCATACCCCCTAACTTACTTTACAAGGCACACCCGGGTCCTACCCAGACACGGCATGCTAACCCTAACTTTCCTTTACAACACCCACAACCCGGGTCACTAGGCCCACGAGCTTGGGCCTCCACAAACATCTTTATCCCTAGCCGTATCCTGCTCACTGTCTCTGGGCCGGGTTATTCCTCGGATCTTGGCATACCAGGTTAGCATCCCCCCATCAGCTCGGGTCGGCCTGGTTTTCGTCTTCCTTGGCTTCGCGGGTGGCGCTACTTGCGGGTCAGATCTTTCTCCCCGTTCTGAACTTGCCATGTTGAGACCTTGTAGCATATCCTCATGAACTTCTCCACGGGGGTCACCCGGCGTTGGTTTTATAGACATCAAGTACGTTTCCACCTACAAGAGCCTTTCCTGAGGCGCCTAAGGTGCTAACTTCTCTGGTGGTTCGGGTTCTCTTGGTTCGTGTTCAAGGTTCAATGCCCTTCTAGTTCCCTTCATAGACTCGGTTGTCATGTTCTCCATTCTGGACTGTCTCTTAAGATCAGGTGGTTTATGCACCCTGCTGCCTGAAGCCTCGGCTGAGTCCGTTCCTGGGGGACTCGCGCTTTCTAGCTCGTTGTGCATATTTTTTAGCTTTCTCCTGTGCTTGGCCAGCGTCCAGCGGTAGGCTACCTACTCCTCCGAATTGGCATCTTCCGGGAGGGGGGAGGCCTTGCTCGACTAGTTTGGTGACCAACTCCATTGTGGCGGTCGATACATGCACCTGGGGACGTTTCGCTTTACTTTTCCTGTTCTTAGCCGTGGTGACGAAATTGATGGGTGGAGGGGACCCGTCGAGTCCATCGTCATTGTTGTTCGGGTCCTCATATTCGGGTGGCGGGGACTTTTGCGGGTCCTCACCGAGTTCCCCTTCATCCTCCATTGTCCCGGTGTTAGTTGCATTCGTTGCTTTGGACGGGTCAGTTATTTCATCTTTTTTTCTACTCTCCGAGGAGGATGACGCGGTACGTCTCGCCATCGTGATGAAGGGGGCATGAGGGTTAGGAGGGTAAAAGTACTTAGAGCTTTCCTCCTTGAGCGAAGGCGGTGATATCTCCAGCACGATTGACTCCCTTGGCTGGATCTGAGGGGAGTCCTGCATGTGTAGTATTACACCCCTCAGAGTGGTACAACAGAAACACAGCGGGTCCAAGTAAAACTATAGGATACAAACTTCATTACAAAATCTTGAGGATCTCCTTGAAGAATCAAAGAAGATCACATGCAAATGAAACATCAGAAGAAGCAATTCGAAGCTCCAAGCTGGAGAAGAACTCTAGCTCAGAACTAATCCACTAAGGCTGGTGCCAGCCCTAATCTATGGCTTGTAACAGCTAAGTCCAAGAACGGTCTCCACCTACACCTTGGTAGCTTCTCCTCCACCAGCGTTGTTGATGACGTTGCCTTACCTACTAAGTAATATATCACTCCACCTAGATTCATGAGGTAGAGATAGCTTCACGATGATGACTTCCATAGGCTCCAACTCTAAGCAGGGGATCAAACGGGAAGGAATGAGTAACGAGCGTTACTCAGCAAGTTCATGATATACAGTGGGTAGTTTAATACACTAACTACAGCTTTAGACTTGAAAGAGTCATAAGCTAATGCAAGGTTTTTGAAAATCTTTCATCAAGAGGTTTCTTTTAATTTGGAAGACTATGCCCGCTAGATCTTCACACGGTTAGAACTTCATGGAGTTTCCTTTCGTACGGCGTTCGCAGCTCCTTCCCGGAACAGGGGTAACATGCCACACCTTTTACACTCTGCAGAGGTGTGTTACTTTACCCATGGGCGACCAAGACCATGTTGCACAACCAGGATCGAAATCGCTGTCCACGCCCACGTAGGTGTGGGGCCCGGTTGTTGGTCCAAGCCAAACCGTGCTTCTCCGCACAACGCATGCCCATCCATTTCCACCAGCAGGTTGAACCCCTGATTCCACCCATCAAGATGGATATCTAGGCTCCCCTGGCAGCCCATCATAGACACAGAGTCCGCGGGAATTAAGGGATCCCACCCATGTGCATATAGTCCCGCAAGACCTACAGCGAACGACTCTGGCAGCCCATTGACATGCGAACGAGAGAAGATCACAGCTGACTTACTCGCCCCATACAAGACCCATGGTTAATGCGAATTTATGGCGCAAGAATCCTAACGACATTGGTGATTAAATCCTAGGTAATACTTTCCCATGCAGATGGAACCTTCCTTTGACCTCTTCATCTTACCATGGTTCCATCCGATCACCAAACAGAACACTACCACTCGGGAAGTCATTCAATTAGTCATATTATTATGAAAAATAGGATCATGCATTCTTTTGAGCATAAGTTTTATTACGATATGGTTTTGAAAATAGTTGTTATGAAATAATTCAGAGGACATGATCAAGTGATGAACTTGCCTGAGATTGAAATGACCATAATAATCCATGTCTTCGGGGTTCGAGGGTCGCGTAGAAAATCCCGACATCTCAAAGATAGCAAAGTATTCCCGGTAAGGACTACTGAAAACACTAGAAAAATTAGGTAATGCATAGTAATGAGATGCATCGTGAAATACCCTGGAAAACACCCCAGCTTACAAGTGTAAGCCACGTTTGATATGATAAATTAATCACACAGTTTTTAGGTGAGTTGTTTTATTACTCGTGGTGATGTTGTTATTACTTCTTTTAGACTTACATGTGTTTCACTTTTACTTAACAAAAATTGTTATCATGTTTGGGTTATAAATGGTTATCACATGATTAAACGAGAAAACAATATCATATGGAAAACAACTATTAAAAAGATAATAAACATGTTCGATTTTATGTTCAAAAGTGTAGAGCTAATGACAAAGAGCTTAATTAAAAATGAGGGACTAATACAACTAACTCTATCATCACATACTTACTTCTGATTTGTGATGATAGGTTTAGTAGGTGTAAAAATATGAGAGTTTTATTAATAAGGAAAATAACGGTGTGGCAATTGTTTCTGGTTATAATGGAGTATTATTGAATTCCATTATACCTTTAGAAATAGTTTTATAAGTTGAACCAAATGTTTTATATTTTACATATTTGAATTGGAAATGTTTTTCTCTTTAATTTGATATAACATTCAATACTTTCTGAAATTATTTGAATAAGTTATTAATTTATTAATTTTAAATGAATTAAATGACTAAGAAAAATATTGCACACATGAATCTTGATCAAATGACTATGGAAACATCATAGATGAGTTTCCTATGTCATTTGCAGCATTTTGGTATATAACTTGTATTTTTCTGATTTTATGAATTGTTTATTATTTTTTCTATTTTAAATGATTTAATTCAAATTAAAATATTTAATTTTTAAAGATTATCAAATATTATTGAAAATTTCATAAACATCTAAATTACATTTTTCTGATTAATTTGGTATATTAGTTATATTTTTCTAAGTTATAGAATTAAAGTTATTGAATTAATAAAATCTAATTATTTTCTGTTATTTTTGAATTGACAAGTGGGTCCCACCTGTCATATTCGATTTTTTAATTCAAACTAAAAATAAAAGAAAAAGGAAATTGGTCATGACGTCATGATGACGTCATGAACGCGTCATAGAAGAGGAATTCTTCTTAGCTCAACTCCAATCGGCTAATCTCTCCCGAATTGGTTCGATTGTTTGGTATGATGAGGTAGAGTGTGGCTCAGGGAACTTAGGGGTGGTGGCAATTGGACCAAATGGTCGCCGGAGGCTCGCCGGCAACCACCGGCGCGGCGGCGGGTGCAGGTGCTCGGTGGAAACACCGATTACGTGACCCAATTTCAAAACGGAGAGCACCCGTGGGTTCATAAGCTCACCCTGAGCACGCTGATGATGTCGACGAAGCAGGGGTCGCCGGAGTCGACCGGAATCGGCCGCGGAGTCCTACGGCTGGAGGTGAAGAAGATGGTTCGATTCGGCCTGCTCCGAGCTTTCCAGCAAACAAGACTCACCGGAGCGATAGAGGACATCAAGGCGGAGCTCATGGTGGTCTCAGATTCTCCGGGGATGACCGGAATCAACAGCAATGGCCGACGGACGTGGGACTAGGGTTTTGGGTTTCGGGTTCCTCATAGAGAGATACATAGATTGAGAGAGGAGGAAGAGAGAAAGAGAGGCACGGCGTCTGGCTCCTTCTTATCCTCGATGAGGGGCGGCCAAGCAAGACGTGGCAGCGGCGGTGCTGCCACAGCGTTTCTTCTCCTCTGCCTTCTGGCAGAGGAAGAAGAATGGAAAAGAAACGCCCATTTTTGATACCCCCCTATAAATTCTAAATTTTACAAATAGGTCCTTCTATCGTAAGATCCGAGAAGAAAACATTGTTTTCTAGGCTTTTTTGTGAACTTAAAAATTATTAAAAATCATATTTGGATTCCTTATCAAATTTTACATCTCACCATGTTTTGTTTTGGTGAATTTGCAGAATATTTGTATTTTTTATTTAGGGTGCTAGATTAAGTGGTTTTGTTGTTTTCTCTTCATTTTATTTATTAAATGGCTTTAAAAATTATCATAGACAAGATTATTAGGAACACACAACAAACATGTGGTTTAACAAGGTGGTATAACTTAATTGGACAATTTTAGATACAATTTCATACAGAAAGTAATTTGTTAAAACTACTTGGTAATGTTCTATGCATTGTTATGAAAGTCACATAATAGAGAATTGTATTCCATGTCAAACCAAATGGTGTTGGTTAATGAATGGAATTGTTTTCTCTTTATGAGGCTTTGTTATTTTCATAGTACTCTTTGCCATTTTTGGTTGAAATTTTACTTAGGGGTGTGTAAGACATGTTTGTTATTTTTAGTACCTGATTATGTGGAAAACATGAGTGGCTTAGGCTCACATTGATTTCCATTATCAAGAGACTACATGTTTGTTTTCCAACCTTGTTTACAAGTATGGATATTATTCAGTGGTGTTTTCAGAACATGTAAACATTTAAATATTGGTGTATGGATGTATTCTTGTTATTAACCATTTGTTTTATGGATGAGAAGGATATGAAAAACAAGGTATTAAGCTTGTAACCATTAACCTCCACATATAACAAGGCATGTGGATGCAATGGCTTGTTATCATTTCATACTTGACACTTGATTCCATTAAACATATAATATGAGTTCCTTCTCTCTTATGAGCTTGACTGAGGTTATGTTTTCTCTAATATTTTTCCTAATGATTCACTGGATAATTTCTTATGCTCCCTTACTGAGGCAGTGTTGCTTCTTGTGGTCTTCTGTTGCCTGCAATATCTTTGTCTCTAGTTGTTGCCAGTCTTTAGTTACTGCCTTTGTCACTTGCAAGCAAGATCAGCTCTTGGATTCCATCTTCAACTATCTCACCCTTGTGGTAAAAACAACCAGTGATTCCAAGCAAATATTTTACTTAGATGGTTGTAAAAGTATGTAAGTTTGTTTTATGACATCAAGTTTCCATATTCATATAAGAAGAATTGGTTAACAAGTGGATCAGACATGCCTCCAAATTACTAATCATATACAATAGGCTGAGATGTACTAGGTTATTCAACCTTCTGTTTGTTTGTGTATGACACTCAATTGTTTGAGTATAAAAAATTGATCTGTTAACAAGGTAATTAGTCTTGTTACCAAACTAATTTTATATAACACTAACATTGGAATATCACACTATTTCAAGAGAGTTAATAAGATCAGATCAAGATATAAGAGTTTCCAAATACTCTTATAATAGATTGGAATAGAACTTCTAAAACAATCTGATGAATCCTTCTGTAGATCTTCTTGGGGTAGTTCCTCCTTTCTTGTAGTTGCTTCTCTTGTAGAATGACTTAGAGAAGATTGGGAAACAAGATATAATGATCTAGCCAAAATAACAAGATCTAGATTAAGTCTTAGTTCATGCTTCTTTTATCCTTCCATATACTTTTTATTTTGTTTCCCATAAGATATGTACTTGTCTCATACATGATTGGTTTTACTTAGATTTTAATTCAATTCCTCTAATATAGGTTATAAATTGTTGTTATTCATTGATTGTATCCATAGATACTTTAGTTGTGGAATTTTAGAATTTGAGTAGAGGTGTGGAATACTTATGGAATGATGAATTAATAGTAAATTGATCAAATGGTTCATTGATGTGTTGAGATTTCACATGCTCACTTGTATAAGATGATTGAAACAATGAGCATGTGAAGGTTATTGGGGTTTAATGATTTAAGTCAGAGTTGTTAGTTGGTTACTCAGAGTGTCATGTTGTTACTTTATATTCTTCTCTTTATTACCTTAGTCATTCATAATGCAGATATAGTGGTTTGGAAAGATCATATGTAATTATCAAGATTTAACAGTAGTTTAAGAAGATTTATTTCTTCTTTAAGGTACTTATTTTATGGTTGATGAGATATGTACATATTCGATAAATATGTTAATACAATTATTATATCATTTCCCACTTGTGGGGTTTGAGTTAATACTTTTTTCCATCATTTGTGTTATATTGATCCTTTGTTATTTGCTTGTGAAGTTTCACTTAATAGTTATTAGATAAGTTAGAAAGATGTTGTGTGAATGGTTGATAACTTAAAGAGTTATTGTTTTATAGGAGATAACATCTCTGTTGATGAGATGGTTCAATTGGCATTACCATATTGTGGAAGTATGATCATCAGCTATGTGATTTGGATACTCACCCCTCTTTGAGTTCTAGATACCTAGTGAATTATCCCAAGTCACTTATAGACTCGTGGTTAAGGTTGTTGAGAGTTTGTGCTTGGTCATCACCAATGATGGTTTGTTTTATCAAATGATTTGGTTTGTATAGATACTATGTTATAAAGATCACTCCAAATGTACTATTGACCAAATGATCTAAACCTAAGTCATCATGTCAAGTGAAACATTGGTCACTTTGCTTCGTTTACACTTTCGCGCCAAAATTTCCCGTATTTTTAGATGCATGCTTTGAAAATGCACATATTATATTTAGATCCTTATAACCTCCCAAACACTGGGATGTTACAATTTCCTGTTTGTGACCCCCTCCCGTGCTTTACATAGATAGCCGGATCCTGGGAGCCATACATGAATAGAACTCGTTTCTAAGTCGATTGCTACTCTTTTCTAATCTTGTTGTCCAAGTCTTTCCTTGTTTCTTCTTATGTGTGGGCTTCTGTTGTGGGCCTTCATGCACCCACTCGAGGGCCTCCTCAAGGTACCCCTTAATGGGTCGCACTGGGTAGGCCTATCGTGAGGGGTCTCTCGGGCACCACCACGCCACATAGGGAAAACATGTAGAAAACAAGCATGGAGCATCAAAAATTATAGATACGTTTGGAACATATGGGCATCCCCAAGCTTAACTTCTGCTCATCCTTGAGTAGGTAAGCGATAAAGAAAATTGAAGTGACATGCAGCCAACAAAATCTTGATCAAGTAATAATGTAAAACATGTAAATTAGGACCAAATGAGTGAACGTTGTGGTTTATAGTTGATATAAAACGAGTAATGTATAAACCATTAGGAAGAACAAAGTAAAAAACTTTCAATAAATCGGTGCTAAGAGACAATCAACCGTGCAAATTATATTAAAGATGATTTAAGCTTTGAGAAGAACAATATAATCATCCACTTCGGCTGTTTGAATGAGTTGCACCTCTTTGAGAACAACAATATATTCCAAGACAACTCACTTTGGTGCATTTTGAGTGATTTGCACCTCTTTGGTTGTTTCTTCAAGAAACACCTCATTAAAATCTCGTAATATAGATTTCATTGATCTCTCTTTCTCATCAAAATAAATTAGGTAATGTGTTAATCATGTTCTAGTATTGTAAGTGCTACTTATGTTTCTTCCTCTTGTAGACTATCTTGTTGAGCATGAATATTATTTTTCTTCTCGTCTAGCCAGGATTAGAGTTTGTTGCTCCATCTTGATGTGTCTTTATCTTACTGCAATTTCCTCTCCCTCTACCTCTACCGTTGTCAAATTCTTCACTTTCTGCTCTTCCACTCAATCCTCTTCTAGTCTAGGTAGTTGTTAATTTAGGGGAAGGAATTGGGTCCCTTGTATCCATCGCAAATGAAATTTCCTTGGTGAATGGATCATGCATGCTTACAGTGGAGTGTGTGCTCTTTCCCGGATTTTAAAATTATACAATACTCGTTAAATAGTAATGAACATTCAGTGAATTCTGCAAGAATTTTTAGCAACTAAAAATGAGGAAAAACTAAAGAAATATTCAGTAAATATTAATGCATATTAAGGGACTTTTGAAGAGTTTTCAATCTCAAAAAACGAGGGAAAATACTTGCAATACTTAGTAAATATTAATGAACATTCGGTGAATTTAACAAGAATTTTCAGTAACTAAAAATGAGGGAAAATAATGCAATAATGAGTAAATATTAATGCACATTAAGGGATCTTTGCAAGAATTTTTAGTAACTAAAACATGAGGGGAAAATTTCTTGGAATACTAAATAAATATAAATGCACATTAAGGGATTTTTGAAAAAAAAAATCAGTTCAATGCAAAGATTTACCTCATGTGCCATAATGTAAACCATTTTATCCACTTGATGCCTTGGATCCATTGTGGGGTTTGGAATCCTAGGAATTTATATGTTGCGGAATTGGCAAGTATTGCACAAGATTAGCATATAATAAAATTGGCAAACATTACAAATAAAGAAAAATATTGCAGAAGAGACACATGCATATTGATGGATCATTTGCATCATCATCATCTGCTTCTTCCACAATCACATTATTCCTCAACCCTTCCATATACTTAGCATGCATTTTCTTATTGTTGTTAACATTGCCACAAGTTGAAAAGAACATTGTCAGGCCTACTCTAGTAATGCATTTGACTCGTTTTTATCTTTATTTCGTTCGTAGTTCTCCTCCCATTATTTTTAGGACTCCCAATTACCTTGGTGTACAGAGGTGAGTGTACAAAAACACCATTCCTTTTCTCCCAATGAACCTATGATGTAAGAGGCGTAGGTTTTTATGCATAAGCCTTTTGTATGTCTCTATGTTGTAGAAGATTTGCACTGATACATCTATTTTGCATCACTATTTTATATGATAATTATTCCTTATTCATTGATATTTTCCCTATTAGAGCACTATACTTAAGTTATTTCGTTGTTTTCCTTATGTTTTATAGTTTTACGGAATTATTTATAAGAGTCGGAAATACGGGAAAAAGCACATGTTAGAAAGGATATTTTCTAGACGCCAGAAAAATCGGCAAAATCTGAAAACAAGGTTTTGTAAGAAATCACCGAGGGAGCCAAATGGGCTGCCAGAGTGGAGCCAGGGGCCATCAGGAGGGCCCGGGCGCGTCCTCCCCCTTGGTTGCGCAAAGTGGGCCCCTGGAGTCCCTAGGCCCATCCAGTCGTTCCCTTTCGGGGTACTTACCCCCCTTGACCTAAAAATCCTGGGGAGGCACTTCGTAGAATTTTTCCGCTGCCTCTTCCTGGCGGAAACAACAGAGAGAAGAAAACACCTTCCTGGCGGGGAGATTCCACCGGGGAAATTCCCTCCTGGAGGAGAGAATCGTCACCACCGTCACCGTCATCGCACGTGGCATAATCAAGATCATCATCAACATCATCCTCACCATCAGCACCATCATCCTCACCATCATCCATTACTTGTTTGTAGTTGATGCTTATGAGATTTATCGGTGTTTGCACTTTATGACCAAATTGTTATTCACCCATTTATCACCTTTGATCAGGTACCTTATGATGTGTTGTGGTATTAGATCGTTTAGTTCTTGACGACATGGGACAAATCTAGTTGTTAGTAGTCATGTTTCATTGAGTAAGATTTACTGGTTTTATATTTAAGTTATGTTGTTATTTCTCTAGTGGTGTTATGTGAACGTCGACTACATAGCACTTCACCTTTTAAGGGCCTAGAGGACTGCATTTTGTGTTGGATTTATTGTGGTGGGTTGCCGGAGTGACAGAAACCTAAACCCAAGCTTGCAATACTTCACATAAAGGAGTAGTAGATACCACGAGTTTATTTCTACAGTTAGAATTATTTATTAATTACTTTCTTATATTTGCGGACGTTTGCAAGTAGTGTAATCGTAAGTGTGCATTAGTCTTGGATAGGACGGTGCTAGCCACATAACACTTACCAAAACGATAAAGATTAATGAACATCGTGTGATGAAAATAACTATATGAAACCTCCCGTGTGTCCTCGGGAACGTTTAACCTTTATAATAAGTACCACCGGCTTGTCCTTTATGCTAAAAAGGATTGGGCCACTGGCAGCAACTATTTACTTTCTTTGTTATTTAATTATTATCGCTTTGCTACTATCCCAAACATCCCTAAACAATTGTTCTGTAGTGTTTAAAGTGAAACTTTACTTGAAACTATGTATCAATATGTTCTGCTCCTCATGGGTTTGACACTCTTATTTATCAAAAAAGCTACGATCCCTTCGTTACACTTGTGGGTCATCATGCACCAACTTATATGAGTCTATTCTTTCTGGCATACAACATTATATGGCATGATATCAAGGAATGCATTTTCAAATTCCACCTATTGCAATAACAACTTCTACCAACCATGCACATATTGTATATTTTGCAATTTCTTCTGGTGTGACATGAAACAAACCATTCCCAGCCCAGACCACACTATAGTTAGCTTCAAATATGTCAAAAAAAAATTAACCTTCTTCTTGATTTTAGGAATAATATTTTTAGACCAGATCTCAGTTTGTTTCTGTTTTGTAACAATCCTATGCAACATCTAGTAGAAAAAATTCTCAAGAATGGAGAACATGGGCATTTCCCTAGCCTCTATCACGTAGTTCCACGATTTCAAGATAAACAAGTAAATTACAAAGCATTGGGTGTAGCTGATTACAAGATTTTCAAGTAAATTACTTGTTAAAAACTTTAGAGCAGTTATTTTGCAATATGTAAAATTTTATAAATACACCGAAAAGGCATTAATCCAAGTGTTTGGTGATAGTTCCTAACCCCAATCAAATGCAGATTCATTGCCAGATTTCAGTTTGCCCATTTTTTAAGCCTGGTTGGTAGGTTTATGTATCTTGCCCACAAATCATTTTTTCAAAGTCTCTCATTTTTGCACTTTGTGAAATAATTGATAGAGACGCCTAACACAAATACTCTGTTCTACATCAGGATAGACTTTCATCATAGGATTTCTTAGCCTCTAAACACCATTGAATATTATTCAGTGATTTTCCAAGATTATTTATGTAGTGAAATTGCTTGCATATGTAGTGAACATGTATGCAATATTTAATAATTTTCCAAGATTATTTGTGTAGCAAAATATCCGAAAAAATACTAGCATCTCTAGTGAACATGTATGAAATATTAGTCATTTTCCCGAGATTATTTTTGTGGAAAAATCAAGTAAAAATACCATCATATGTAGTGAACATGTATGAAATATTCATTGGATTTTCCAAGTTTTTTGTGCAGCAAAAAATCATGTAAAAAAATATCAATATAGGTAGTGAACATGTATGCAATATTCGGTGATTTTCCCTTAGATGTTTTAGCAATAATAGATCAAGTAAGAAATACTAGGAGATATAGTGAATATGTAAGCAATATTGAATATTTTTAAAAAACTTATAGAAGCACTAAATAAATTTAAAAAAACTAGTAGATCTAATGAACATGTATGAAATATTTAGTGATTTTTTCTTGAATTTTTTTAGCAACAATAAATCATGTAAAAAACAAGAAAGTTCGGGACAAATAGTGTAATATCTATTTGCTCACCCATTATGGTGAAGCATAAGTGTTTGTAATATGTAGATACTATTTCAATGTTACCATAAATCATTCTCAAGAGTTCGTGCAATCTACCTTAACTAGCCCCATTACAACTAGAAAGATGCAATAATTGTGATCAATGCCAAATCCAGTAAGCAATTGGACCTTGTATCTAGTATTTATGTGACATCCATCGATGCAAATGAGAGGTATGTATCCTTTGAGAAAACACCTCTTATATGCATCATATATATGACCATAACAAGGTTGCTAGATGTTTCTTTGAAACGGATCACTATGCTCTTTTACTCTATTGGTGCATAGAAAAACTGCGGAAGAGGGTTGTATCTCGTCAACTCTTTCCCATAGTCCCACAACAGTTTAACTTGTTCCATCACCATGGATAATATTAAATGTTTCTTTCCTTGTTCATCCCAACATAAATCTGTTTGGGCACATGTTGAATTTCCTTTGCACCTTAGCAACAAATGTTTGCAAGGACACCTTTTGGTTATCTCGGAACTCTTCAATACAATATTGTGCGAGAAAAGGAGTTGTCAACACATTTAACTGTGAAAATATGTCGCAAGTGTGAGTACCGAAAATTTTTCTCACTATAATGCCTCTGTCATGCTGTCCTTTGAAACTTTCATCATCCATGGGCAACCATCTTGGCACTAAGCATCTACCCTGCTAGCTTCATTCCTTGTATTGATCACCTTCAATTTGTTCTTGATACTATATGCAATAAAGCATTTAGGAACCCATTCATATAGTACAAAACCATGACTAATTTGAAGTTTGGACTTTCCAATCCACTTCTGGATTGAATACTTTGAATTTGTATTTGAGCTCCATATGCTACTCCTTTCGCAAGTTTAAATCTTCATGCTCAGGACGTCTTCATCGTCCTCTTCAATTATCTCCACCTTCTCATTGTGATCATTAGCATCCTTGTCAAAATTTCTTCAAAGAAGTCATCATCTAGTAGAGACCCGCGTTATTTGTCAGTCGGTTGTGACGCCCCGGGATCGGGCACTATGCAGATTTCGGCATTTCCACCCAAATCCGCATAATAACCGATTTCAGGTTGCCACTTGTGATAACATTACAACAGTTCACGAATATTCCGCAACAACAACAGAAAAGATATATACAAGACGATTCAAACGAGTCAAGGATACAACTGATACAATACAAAGATCCAAATAACAGCGGAAGAAACAACATAGCGTCCGACTACGGACAAGATACAAATTGGACTAAGAGTGCTGAAGATAACCGATGGCGTCCAATCCCTGCCCAGGCCAAGCCGGAGGGATTCCCAAGCTAACGTCGTCAGAATTCAAACATGTTGACTGCAATGTGGAATATGCAGCCACGAAATGGATTCGTGGGTCAGTACTATTAAGTACTGGCAAGTGGATAAAAATACTTTGGGTACAACGGAAAGAAGGGATTATTGCAAAGAAGCGGCAGCGGGCAGCACTAACAACTAAAGAGACGCGCGACAACTTCCGGCTAAAAGAAAGGGATAAGATAGCGCGACAAAACCAACTATAACTACTCACCAAACAATACCCATCCAGTGTTACCCCCTACTAAGGAAGCAACCCAAGGAAACTCACATTGTTGATTAAGGTGACATTCATTTTTATGGTGAAGGTAATACTATATTACTAGTCAAGTTATTATCATTAGGTGTACGTTGTCTGAGTACTTGTTAGCCAGCACTTTCACCAAGTCGTCACATAACCGTGGACAACACGGCTTCTCGAGAAGATTCATCCCTGCAGGGTGCGCTACAGTACCCGTACACACTCAAGCCACCAACTAAAACTCAGGTTGGCTCGACACGGCCCAAACCGTCTCTACAACCCATCCTAGGAGCCACGGAGCTATAAGGTCCCGGCCAGTCCGACCTAATCTAAGCGCAAGGGTGAAAACCACACCCCCCGGCACCACAGGCCTCGCCCTATATGCATCATCATCATCATCAATGGTAACCATGGGGGCCCACCCATTCATGCATATGAGCAAATGGAACACCCGAACTAAGTGTGGCTCTTCGGGCAAGCTGCAAATCAGGTCTAAGTCGAGGGGGGTCCCATACTACCTCCCGGATGCGGTTAGCGCGCTCATCATGGATCAATGGACAAGACCCTTTTCCTAGTTTCGACACTAGCAGGCTCCAAAACCACGCCGGGCCTCCTGCCGGTGCCTTATCATCAAATTATTATTACCCCAAACATTAACATGTGGTTGATTAAATTGAAACCCAACTATCAAACTAAACAGGTGATATGAAAAAGGACAACAAGACTCGAGCGCAAACAACACTAAGCATGCAACTACGACACGAGGGCCAACAAGGTAAACAAGCAACAGTTGATAGGAAGTGGAAGGAAGGCTATATCATGGTTGCAAGGTAAACATATGATACGATCGAGACACAAGCATCGAAAATACTAGGCTAGCATAAAGACAACGGAAAGAATCGGTAACAAGTGATGAAAGGCAGCCATAGGTAGCAAGTGAGTATACTTGCCTGAGATCCAGCAAGTAGAGGTACATCCGCAGAACTTGTCGTTTCTCACATCATCTCAACGTCCTATCCGCGAAGAAGCAACGAACTAGAACAAACACCGGATGCAACAAATACTACTACGGCAAAAGATCCAGCATGATCCTATTTTATACGCATGACAAGTTAAAGGGTGCATCAAAATAAATACAAGACATGATGAAACATTTTAAATGGGCCCAAATGCAAAGATAAGGTTGCATTTGGAAAATCCCAGGTGCATGTGTTGTTATTTAAGTGAATTACAAGCAAACATTAGGTTGAAGTGATTAAATGGCATGGTGGATGATGAGAACAGAATGTATACAACATTAGCTTCAATGTGATATCTCATTTGCCAAATTTGGAATTTTAAATATTTAATTATGAATTTTTGCAATTTAAAAGGTTTAATTAAAGCATTGAATTATTTCACCATTTTTATTTAGGAAAAACAGTAAACAAATTGTATATTTGAAAAGTACAGAGAATTTTGATTGGAAAACATATTTTATATGTTGAATTTGGGTTTGAAATGAGCAAGTTATTAAATTGGCAATTTTAAATGCATTAAACAAATAATTATTGTTTTCAGCAAATCACATTATTCAAAACAGAAAACAAAGTTTATATTTGGAAAGCTTATTTAATTCTGCATGGAAAACATATTTTACTTTTCAAATTTGGAGTTAAAATGAATTAGTTATGTGCATTTGAAGTTAGGGGTGCTTTTCTGAAAAGGAAGGGACCTATTGTGAGGAAAAACAGAGATTGTGAGGGCTTCGTTGCAAAAACGGAAAGGCCAGGGGCCCTTCTGCGAGTCTGCCACCAGATCTGGATCTGGCGCAGCTCTGCAGCCGCCCCCAGTCGATGACAGGCGGGCCAGGGGCCACGCAGGCGCCACTGTGGCGTGGGTGGATGGCGAGGTGGCCACCGGGGTCAATGACAGTGGGCCCCGCGCGGGGACGGAAAAGAGGGAAAAGGGGGGTTTCATTCCTGCGCGGAGGGGGACTCGAACTCGCGCCCCAGCGCGCACGCGGAAGGAACCAGGCCACTGGGTTGTCTGCACGCTTGTGTATAGATTCAGATCTGAACGAAGATAGAATATAACAGCCGGATGTTTCCTGACGAAACTGAAGAATGGACGCAGCCACGCGATGATGACGAACAGAGAGGCGGCCGACAGGCGATGGCGCGGCCGTGGCGCTCGAAGGCGACCACCAGAGCAAAGGGGAGGGGGGAGGAGAGACCCGAGGGCGAGGCTCACCTCGAGAAGCTCGGAGGCGAGGCGGCAGCTCGGGTATGGTCGATGCAGCGGCCCTGCTTCCAGCGGCAGTAGGCAGGCGCGACGGCGGAACTCCGACGATGGCGTCGCGCCTCTGGGGTCCCTCCGACCAGGACGGGGAAGCAGGGCCGAAGAGGGCACCGCCCCGGTTCCATTCCCGCCGAGACCACGGCCCGACGACGACCGAGGCGACGGCGCGGTGCTCTCCAAGTTCCGGCCATGGAGGGCTGCCTCTCACCGGTTCAGAAAGTTTCAGAACAAGGAGGAAGAAAACATAGAAAGGGAGGGTGATGGCGGCGGATGGAGGAGGAGAAGGAAGAGGGGCTAGGGTTTGGGGCTTGGAGGAGGGGGTAGATAAGGAGGGGAAGGGAGCAGGTGGGGAGAGGGGACCATGGAGGTTCGGTGGTGGGGTGTGACGTCTCCCTCCTGTCCGTACAAAGAAGAAAGGGAGTTGGGCTAGGCAGGGGGTTGTAGGTGGCTGACTGGGCCTTGTTGGCCCAGTTCGGCTGCCTCCCCACTTTTTTTTTGTAAGAGGTGATTAGAAATAGAATTTGAGGGGGTTTTGAAAACTCCAAAAATTATGAAAACAATTTCTATGCAATCAGCATTTAAAATGGCCAGTTGCACAAACTTTTGTTTTTGAAATCTTTAAAATATTTGCTAATTTGAATTTGATTGAATTTTGGGTGAATTTCTAAATGATTTTGAAAACAAAGTGCAATGCATATGATGCAATGCAATGCGAAAAGAAAAACAACCAAATCTAATTGGGGGAAATCCCCCGGGTGTTACATCGGTGTCCTCATTTGTAGCGGCTACAACAATAATCACTTTATTTGTCCAATGTAACACACATTTTTGAACTACTAGATGTTCAGCTCATCTTTGGTTTTTCCGGGCTTATAACTGGTGACAGTGGTGGCTGCCCATTTATTATGACATCTTCCCTTAGCCATTTCAAAAATTTGGTGTGATCAACCAATATGCCCAAGGTTTTCTGCTCCAAAACAGCTTGTGTCACAACTTAAATGATAGAATCTTAACAAATGCAAACCATTCCATCTTTGATAGATATTCCAGGAGGACACCAATACACATGTGTTCTTTCATTGACCTAGTGTCCTATCTTCATAATGAAATATCCAGTACATATGAGGAAAAAGTACTACTCAATGTTGTAGTTGCCAAAGAAATCCATAGTACCATCAGTGGCGGGTCTACAGTGTATGACCAAGACCGAGCATACACTACGGCCTAGCCCGTCTACATATATCAGTACATGTATTAGAAAAAAAAGTGTGATCGATCCAACTTAGCGATCCATGCACTAGTACGTCCATCGACGCAACGACGCGAGCAGTTTCCCGCGCCTATACGACACGACGCAGTCTTCTCATCTAGAATAGATCGATTGATCTAAACCTCTTTGAGCGAATAACAATCTTGGCCACGTAGTCACTGATGGCTCTATTTTTTGTGTTATTTTCTCTAGCCATTCCTCCTTGTTTTTTTTGGTTTTTTGTATGGTTTTCACTCCTACACTAACCCAAACATTGCTATGTTTGGAGATGTTTCATTTGTTCATGGAGATTTCAGGAATACCACTAAGAAGGAAGGAAATGATGCATATTAATGATAATTGGAGGAAAACAAGCAATTCTGGAAAAAAGAATTCATAATTAATCAATAGAAGCTTTTAATGACCTTAGTACGGTCACTACAAACCATACCACTCGCCACCGCCTCCGGCACATCAAAAGGAACAACTTTCTTAAAGAGGCTTGGGACGAAAAACATACATAGACGTTGATAGAAGACACAGAAGGGAGAAGAAGAAGATCTGGAGAGGAGAAGCCCTGCCTGATCCCGTCAGAGATCGTTCTCTTCAACACCATCCACCACACCATCCATTCCACCATCCCATAGAGAGATTAAGATCATTGTTGTACTAAGATTAGGGTTTTGAGAACTCTCATTTAGATTGAACTCATGGTTTGGTCTTAATTGATCCAAGAATTATTGTGGCTTGCTACGGTAATATAGAGATGAACTTTCCACTTCCAATTATTGATTTTAAGTTTGCTAACTCTCTCATGTGCGAGTAGATTCCCCGAGGTGTGGGAAATGAAGTGAATTGGTGATATGTGTTTGTGCTAACTTATTCCATCTTATGTGGGAAAATCTTTTCAATATTGTCTATAGGATTATGTGTTTACGGTGTAAGTAATGCATGTTGTCTAGGGCCCATGCAACATGATTCTAGTAGAGATCCACGTAAACATATACTTGGTGTTCAAGGATTATGCGACCTCCTAAGTGACAGGTGGAGATATCAACGAGGAGTGAAGACATCAAGAGAATCACGACAACCCACCAAACTTAATGCATTAGTCTAACATATTGGCTTTAAATAGTTGAAATGACCATGGCAATGGAACAGGAACGCAGGACAATAATGATAAACAGATCCACGCATGTGGACGTTTAATTATCCCACGGTGACTCGCCTACCGACCATTCAATAGAAGAGAATATGTATCACGTATCCGGTACCTCCATCGAGCACATTCACAAGAACATTGAACCAAAAATCTCTCCGCGCCCTACTCCATCCGTAAGCAATACAACAAAAATTTACAGTATTTATTTCTTTCTATTATTTACTACTAGTGAGTTATTCTGTTTTTATTTCCGTATAACTCATCCTCTCTTTTCCATGGGTTTAAACGAATTAATATTTCTGTGAGTCAATTCACATAAGTCTGACACCTTGTGTGTGACAAAGACATGCTTACCAGATCAGCTCTCTATGGGAACGATATAAATCGGGAGATCATACTTCCACGAAATTATGATTTAACAAACTTGTGCACTTGCAGGCATCAGTCACGTCGCCACGGCTGCTTCCGGTCGATTTGTCCCCTGCCATCGGCGCCGTGACGCAACAGCTGATGTCGAACTACTCTTTGGTAGACTGCTAGGGTTAGGTATTCCGCCTAGTGTTTTATTTATCACATTAACATTAGATGCAGTATGCATGTACTGAGTTTTCTAGCCAGAAGATTTGAATTAAAAATATATTTTTCTATAATTATAGCGACGCCCGTCCAGCAAGAGAGATTTTAGCCAATGTCGGCATCCCATGATAGCAGACCAGGTTGAAACTATTGCACGATGTTCTATGATTTTTTGGTTCTATCATCATATGTGCCATGTTATACTCACATTTTTTATTGTATTTTTTTCTATTATGAAGAGAGATGGATACATTGTATCTCCTTTCCAGAAACACGCACCAAAAAATGTTACCGTTGCTTCAAATCCTTGCCTGGATAAAACTTTGAGGAAAGAGAGCACACAAGAGCAAAATAGATTGATTGAAGAAGTTGTGAACAATGTGCCACCACTGCCCCTTCCGCCACCTCGTCGCCACCGGTTTATGACATTAATCACCTTCTGCATGATCTAGGTGAAAGGCATCCCATTGAAAGTTATGCTGTTAATGATCAAGATGCAGTTTGTAGAGCATATATTCTTAAGGGTCCATCCAAACCTTATACACATGTTTTCCCAAAAAACGATTTCAGACAGATATCGCAAGTTCAATTTTGTATGGCTTGATACTCATGAGTGTCTTCAATATAGTATCAAGAAGGATTCACCATTTTTCTTTGTATGCTCTTTTTTAAGAAGGGTACTGGATTGGATGCATTTACTTCCGATGGTTGGATAAATTGGAAAATAGGAGAGAAAGGACTTTAAAAACACATGGCTTCAAAGGCACATACTGCAACTCGAGAGAGATACATTGGATTCACAAATCCCAAGGTAGAAATTGATTTTTGTCTTTACAAGAAAAGGTTAACTTATTCACTTAGATGTATCAAGTTTCTTTTGCATCAAGGCTTGGCATTCCGCGGACATGATGAAATAGAAGAATCTAGCAATAGAGGCAAATTTCTTGAACTTTTGGAGTTTCTTGCTGGAAATAGTGAAGAGGTGAATGAGTATGTTTTGAGCAATGCTCCAGATAATTGCATCTCAATTATCCCAAAGATACAAAATCATATTATTCAATGTTGTGCCATAGAAACACGAAAGAAACTAATTGAAGAACTTAGTGATGAGGCCTATGCAATTTTATACGATGAATCTAGTGATATATCACATAAAGAACAACTAGACATTTACTTGAATTATGCTGATCAATTAGGAAGACCATGTGAGAACTTTATTGGACTTGTTCATGTAGATGATACTACCTCTATATCACTTAAAGATGCAACTTAACCTTTACTTACTAGTCAGGGCTTGACTATGAGTCAAATTCGTGGTCAAGGTTGTGATAGGGCTAGCAACATGAAAGGAGATATCAAAAGAATTGATCATGAAAGAGACACCTTCTGCTTATTATATTCATTTTCTTGCACATAAACTCGAGCTAGTTCTTATTGTCGTTGCTAAGGGCATTACTGATTGTGTCACTTTTCAATCAAGTATCTCTCTTGATGAATAGTGTTGGAATTTCATGTAATTGTCATGACATGCGTCAAAATGGTAGGCTTGAGAGTATCAAAAGAGCACTTGATTGTGGTGAACTTGAAACTTGGACTGGATTAAATCAAGAGATGGTTTTTTCCGAGACCTGGTGACATTCGGTGGGGCTCTCTCATTACAAAATTGTGTACAACATTGATGTTATGTTTGGCACAATTCATGATGTACGCACCGAACTTGAGATGATACTTCATATAAGGATGATTGGGCAAGACTAAAATACGTTCTTGGAGCATTTGAGAGCTTTGAGTTTGTTTTCTTTTCACACTTAATGGTTCTTATTCTTGGGTATAAAGATTAATTATCTCAGTGTTTGCAAAGAAGGGAACAAGTATTCTTAATTCAATCAAACTTGTCAATTGGGCAAAGGAGAGGATGCAACAATTGAGATCTAATGTTTGGGCTTAGTTTCTTGATAGGGTCACTCTGTTTCGTGACAAACATGGTGTGGAAGTTTCTTATATGGATGGTATTTATGTGCCTTATAGAAAATCAACAAGGAATGCCCGTGCCTGGAACCAAACAAATGATGACCACTTCAGAAGAGAAGTACATATTGGCGTCATTGATAAAATTAGCCAAGAGCTTGATAATCGGTTTGATGAGGTTAATATGTAGTTATTGTCATGTATGACATCCTTGAATCCTTCAAACTCATTTTCTTCTTTTGATATTCCGGGCAATTACTAGACTAGATGAGTTCTACCCTAATGATATTCCAGGAAATTACTTGTTAAAGCTTGAATTGCAACTTGATAACTACATTGATAACATGAGACGAAATAAAAGATTTGAAGGTCTATAAACTCTTGTTGCACTATCGGCTAACCTTGTTAAAACAAAGAGGCATAAAGTGTATGACATGGTTTACTTGCTTCTCAAATTTGTATTGGTTCTACCGGTGGTGACAACAAGTGTTGAAAGGGTGTTTTCTGCAATGACTTAAGTGAAAACGAAGTTAAGAAATAAGATGGGTGATAGTCTATTGCATGATTGTCTAGTCACATACATTGAGCGGGATATTTTCTTCAACGCGGATGTAGATGGTATAATCAATAATGTCATGTACTTAAGGAAGCATAGGTCAGACAACTAATACCGTAAGTTTCATTTATGCATATTTTAGACTATTAGTATGGGTTTTGAACTACTGGTATGGTAATGCAACTTCGGTACTTAATCTTTTAGTTACATATTATTGATTCATTGCTCTAATATTGTATTATAATGCAAAATTACAATTATTTATTGAATTGGCAAATACATTTCATCGCAATTTCCAATAAACTTTTTGTACGGTATATACAATGGCAAAATCCTAGGTCTGCCACTTAGTACCATGTATGTATGTTATGTTCCCATGCATATATACCACATAAAAAATCCATTGTGCTCCAATTGAAGTGTGAATTTATCAGGATCATCTACTCCGCAAAAAAGGTTTAGAGTTAACAAATACCAGAATAGTGAAATTCCAACACTACAATATCAATATTGAGTCACATATGCGACAATTTAGTTAACTTCTCATTTTACACAAGAAAATTTCCATTTAACAATTCAGCTGACACAGGAAAAATTCAGTTAAGTGTGATCGTTGAGATTTTGTTTTTATAAAACTGATGAATTTATACATATTACATAAGAGCAAACAAATCATATTCAGTAAAAAATAACACTTTTAGCCTTAATTTTTAGTGTTATCATCTACTGAAATAGGGCATCTCCCTTTTTCCTATTTTCTTGATCATACACCCGCATTACTGCCTAAGAATTCACTATTTGCTAAACACAATCCAACACAAACCCTAGCAGAGGCCAATCAACAACAACTTTTAGGCCTTGTGCCATGGAAACATGGCACATCGCCTCCGTAATGTAACCGTACATATAGTTTGCCCGCACATGCGGAGAAGGAAAGCATGTTGTTCGATTTCTTTCATCGCCTCATTGGCACGGAAGCTCAGCGCGATCACGACCTAGACCTACACTTCCTGGGCTTGCCGTCGATGGACCTCCAATGCCTCGATGCTCCCTTCACCTTAGAGGAGATCTGGGACGCCATCAAGGAGTTGCCCGCTGACAAAGCACCTGGGCCCGACGGTTTCTCCGGGAGGTTCTACCAGGCCGCGTGGCCCATCATCAAGGACGACGTCTTCCGGGCCTTCACGCACCTACACTCCCTCCGCGCGGCCGGCATGCACAAACTCAACGAAGCCCTGGTTGTGCTTCTGCCGAAGAAGGAGGGCTCGATCGACGTCAAAGATTACAGGCCTATTAGCCTCACGCATAGTTTCGGGAAGCTGTTCTCCAAAGTGCTCGCCCGCCGCATCGCGCCTAGGCTGTCGGACTTGGTGGCGGCAAACCAGTCGGCGTTCATCGCCGGCCGCTCCATCCAAGACAATTTCAAGATGGTGCAGCTCGCTACGAGATCCCTACACATTAGCCGTTGTCCCTCCCTCCTCCTCAAGATCGACATAACCAAGGCGTTTGACTCGGTTTCTTGGCCGTTCCTCATCCGCGTGCTCGAGCACCTTGGCTTTGGGCGCCGCTTCATTGGGTGGATATGCATCCTCCTCTCTTCGGCATCCTCGAGGATCATCCTCAACGGCGCGGCCGGTAGGAGGATTGATCTACAGCGGGGATTGCGGCAGGGCGACCCGCTGTCGCCAACCCTCTTTCTGTTCGTAATGGAGGTTGTCAACGCCGCGTTCCGCCGCGCCGAGGAGCTCGGATTAATGTCCCCATACCCTGTCGTGGCTTGCGCTTCCGGACGTCACTATATGCTGATGACATCGTCATCTTCGTCTCTCCGCGAGCGCGAGACCTCGGCGCCGTGCGGGCCATCCTCGAGTGTTTTGGTGGCGCCTCCGGATTGCGCACAAATCTCGAAAAGTGCTCCGTCTCGCCAATCAGATGCGACCAAACCCACCTCGCCATCGCTGCCCTTCACTTCCCCTGCGCCGTCAAGCCTTTCCCCTGCACCTACCTGGGCCTCCCGCTGTCCTACAAGAGGCTCCCTAGGGCGAGCCTGCAACCCATCGTCGACACCGTCTGCCGTCGCCTCTCCCTGCTACTCGCTGGGTTCTACACCCCCGCTGGAAGGCTCGTGCTCATCAAATCCATCTTCACGTCGATCCCGGTCTACATCTCCATCGCCATGGACCTCCCCGCGTGGCTTATGCAATTCATCGACAAGAAGATACGGGCCTTCTTCTGGAAGGGCACGGATGCCGTCAAGGGCGGGCACTGCCTGGTCGCCTGGGATCGAGTGTGCAGGCCGGTGGAGTATGGGGGCCTCGGCATCCTGAACATGAAACTGCTAGGTTTCGCGCTACGCATCCGATGGGTCTGGCTACAAAAGAAGCGCGCGGGCTGTTGGACTGGGCTCAAGCTCGAGATCGAGCCCGAAGTCCAGGCAATGTTCGACGCCTCGGTGCGCCTCACCGTGGGAGACGGGCGCATGACCCTATTCTGGGAAGACGCGTGGCTCGGCCATCGCTCCCTCAAGCAAGATAAGCCGAACCTCTACGCCGCCGTCGACAACCGGGCCAAATCCACCATGACCGTCGACGAGGCGCTGTCCGATCGCCGTTGGATCCGCGCCATAACTGGATCGCTTACCGTGCCGGTCCTTGTGCAATTCCTCGAGCTGGCCGACGCCCTGCAGGATGTCGCCCTGGACGCTGGAACCCCGGATCGGGTAGACTGGAAGTGGACCGCCTCGGCACAATACTCCTCCAGCTCCGCGTATCGCGCCTTCCATATCGGGCTTGAGCTGTTCCCGTGTGGCAAGGCGATCTGGAAGACCTGGGCACCTGGCAAGTGCAAGATCCACATCTGGCTCGCCATGCAATGCCGGCTGTGGACCGCGGACCGTATGCGACGGCATGGCATGAACACCCACTCCACCTGCCCGTTGTGCGATCAAGACCCGGAGACGTCTAACCACCTAGCGCTCGGATGCATCTTCGCCAGGGAAGTTTGGCACAATCTCCTCCGGCGCTGTCACTTGACCGAGCTCGTCCCCACGGCCGACGACAAGCTGATCGAGTGGTGGCCGGACAGACGCCTACGAGTTGCCAAACCACTTCGGAAGGGCTTTGACTCGCTAGTTCTGCTCTCGGTCTGGATGCTTTGGAAAGAGCGGAACGCCCGCGTCTTCCAGAGATCGGCGGAGACGGTGCCGACTGTATGCCGTAGGATAGCTGGCGAGATCGAGCTGTGGATCCTCTCCGGTGCAGTTGGACTAGGGAAAATCTGGGCATAGGCATAGGCCTGTCCCCAAGGGCGCTGTTCTTCTCCCGCTTTGAGGCCCTGCCCCCAGCCTCGTCGTGTCCTCTGTAACCGTATCCCTTCGGATGCCGAAACCGCTGTACTTCGCTCCTTTCTCCCTTCTAATAAAATCGACACGCAAGCCTTTTGCGTGTTCGCAAAAAAAAAGTTTGCCCGCACATGGGGGGATGGTTCCTATACATCCCTTTGTAAGACAAGCCTTAGTCGCATCGATTTCATCACATGCCTCTGATCACATGAACCCTATGACATAAACCCCTCACCCGCACGGACGCGACCAGCGAAGCAGACAAGCGGAGGACACAAACAGAGAAGTTGCAGAAGCGATGTGGTCACTAGCCGTAGTGCGTGTCCATTCGCGGAGGTGCGGATCATCCGGCATCATCGTGGTCTCTGTGCCACTCGAGGTAAATGCCCAATCAAAACGAGGTCATTTTTGTTAAATTCTGGTGGCATGTCTGATCGACCCATCTGTGATATCTTTTCTCAAGGGCTTTTAAGCAAAAACGCCAATCCAACGTGGCACCATATGTCGGTTTGAGATTATTTCGGACTCTTTTGTATCAATTTTCACCTCCCTAGCTAATTACATTTTGTACTGCGCTAACATAATTTACAGCTGATGGATTTCTCTCTTTTGTTATGGAGGGAGCAAGTGCTAATTACTGCACGTGAATGCGTACGTAGATTCATGCAGAATGCAGGACAAACTTTGCTAACCTTTCTTGGTGTGTCTCGTCACCAGGCTTTCTATGGGACCTATCAAAGAACCAAGTTCTCTTAAGGTGTGTTCGGTTTTGGAACGAGATAGAATGGAATGAAACCATTCCATTTCACAAGAATAGAACCGTTCTATTTTTATATTCGGATTAGAAAAACTGTCATGTAACCGTATGTTTGATTTTGAAATGGTATGAGGATAGAATGGAATGAGTGAGAATGAAATTATTCCTAATCTCGATTAATTATTCTCAATCTCGATTAGTTATTTGTAATCTCGATTAATTATTCCTAATCTTAATTAATTATTTCTAATATTGATTAATTGTTCCTAATCTTTATTAACTATACCTAAACTTGGTTAAATTAGAGAGACGGGGAGTCGTTCCACTTGATTCGATCGATTTGGCCGGACGAATGCATTCCGTATTTGTAGGGAATATTCTCTTCCTGTAAACCACCTCGTTCCATTCCATTCTAAAACCGAACACAACAATGTTGTGTGGGTATGAAACGGTTCTATTTCATTCCACCTCGTTTCAGAAATGAACACACCTTAAGTATAGCAACCATTTGATATGAACACTGGATTTGTGGGAGCCGAGTACCCTGGTGCTCAGTTTTTTGAAAAATGAATGCTACCTTAAAGTTTAAAAAATTCCATTATTTCCACGTAATTACGTATACATGTTCTATATATTTGCGAAAAGTTTCGGTACAAAAGTTTCCTATTCTGAGTTATAAGAAATAAAAAAATATGAATATATAAAGGGAAAAAAACTCCACTTTATCCCAAGATTTATCTCTTTTGTGTTAGCAGGTATATGCAGCTGTATACTTTGTTATCATTGTTTTTCTAGAACTAGTACTATTACTTTGTGATCAAATGGGAGTGGTAAGGCTGGTGCCAATGCATCACCGGCTCTCACGGGTTATAGTCCCGCCACGTCACCTTTTTTTCTCACTCTCACGTCACTCTCACGCCACGGTGCCAGTGCACGGGCTATAGCCCGGGCTATAGCTTCTCTCTCTGCCACATCAGGTTTTCTCTCTCCTTCACGTCAACACATATTTTTGAGACGAAAACATTACAAATAATGTAAGGAAATAATTTTATTGAACTAAAATTGTTACCGATTACATACTAATTAATAAAATTGCATAATAAATTGTAAAAATTACATAAAAAATAAAAAATCTAATCCCCGTACTCGTCCTCGTCGTCGTCATCCTCTTCCAGCCCTACCTCTTTTTCCACTATCTGGATGGCCTTGGCATGTTTGCGCTTTTCTGCTTCGTTCATGTCGGCGGTTGAGCGGTCTTGAAATTTGTTATATTGCTTCAGTAGCTTAGCCTTCAATAAACCTTTCCACATTTTCTTCATTCCGAAGGTTGCACTTGATGCCTCACTGGACGCTTCCTTCTCCTTCTTCTTTCCCTTGTGAAACGCGGCCTTGGCCCTATCGCGGCCAATTGGACGCTGCTCCTCCTCCGTCGCGTCGCTAGAGCTGTACTCACCTCCGACCCCCAGACGGGTTCTCTTGGAGCAGACGATGGAGGTGGTTGCTGATACGGAGGAGGTGGAGGTGGAGGTGGAGCGTATGAACCGTATGGATACGGAGGTGGAGCGTACGAACCGTACGAAAGTGGTGGGTACTGAGGAAGCGGACTCCCGCTACCTGTAGGTGGAGGTGGTGGGGGGTAAACATACGGAGGATGCTGGTACGAACCATATCCCGCAGGAAGCGGACCATATGGACCCGGAGCTGGACCATATGGCCCCGGAGGTGGTGTGTTGGAGGGGTACAACACTCGGGGATGCGGCGAAGAACCGGCATTCGAGCGACGATGTGTGGGAGAGACATCTTCTATGTGACAGAGAAGGTTGTGACCCGTCGGACTGCAAGAGTTCAGTGAACGAGGTGATATCTGGAGTCCAACCCGACATGGCGGAGATGGTTTGAGAGAAGAGAGAAAGAGAAGAGGGAAATGGTGCGAAGAGAAAGGATGGATCTGGGGGGTATTTATAGGATTAGAGATGAAAAATTTGGTGAATTTTTTTTTTAATTTTTCCAGCCAGCAACGGCTCCCCCCAACGGCTAGCTGACGTGGACAAATGGGGGGGCGCCACGTCAGCTAGCCGTTGCCCAACGCCCCCCCCCCCCCCCCCCCCCCCAACGGCTAGCCGCTGTCGCTCGGCCCTCTCGCCCGCCCCTCTCGCCTCTCGCCCCGCTCTCTCGCCCGGCCAGCCCCTATCGCCCCGCCAGCGCGGGCGGTAAGCAGCGCTGTCGCCCCCTCTCGCCGGGCGAGCCTGCTGCCGCCCGGCCTGGCCCTCTCGTCTCCCCTCTCGCCCGCTGTCGCCCCGAACGGGCGATAAGGCCCCCTACCACCCCGCGTATCTACCGCGTTGGCACCGGCCTAACTATTTTGAAAAACGGGTACACTGATGCTCAGGTGCATCCCTCAATTTTCTCCCGTTTGATCTGACCGACAAGATTAGATGTTGTGGACGGAATTTATTCTGTTTTGTAAACGGACGGAGCAAGTGGTAGTCGCTGCACGTGAATGCGTACGTGGACTACAGCAGAATGCAGGGCAACCTTTCTAGCCGTGCCTTCTCACCGGCCCTCCCTGGAGACGTGTCAAGGAACCATCGATAGCCACATGATAGGCACCGAAGCGAAGCGACCAGAAAGCCAGCCCTCACTGACCTGACTGGACTGCTTCCGATGGGGTCTCGGTCCGTTGCTGCAACAGACTGCCGTTCATCAAAGCGGCTCTCCATGGAGGCCAAGGGCCGCCGCATTCTGAAAATTTTGGACGGACCGCGCGGTATGTACGCCCCCAGAGAATCCAATTCCCGAGACGAGAGCCGATCCCAATTTGTTTCTGCATATTTTGCCGACCAAAGTGGTGCAGGAAACAGGTACCCGTGCTGACGCCCTCGCCGCAGCGCCAGCAATGAGACGAGAAGATCACGGTGAGGAACGAAAAGAGGGCTGGTGAGATCTTGGCTCGCACAAGCATGATACCAGTTGTATTTGACTAATTACCGTTTATGCGATTGGGACGACAAACCCAGAATTCGTGGTCGCAGGTGATAGCATATCTTGACTCTCTGTCGCACACCCGGCAAAAAAATATCCTTTTCCCCGAAAAGTAGTGTGTCGACCTAAATCTTTTGCCCACGAATATGTACTTATGTACACATTTTCCCACTTTAATGATTGAATTCGCGGTACTAAACTATGATTATTCCAAGCGAAAGCTCATTTCCATATCTGAGCCACTATTTTTAAAGTCAAAACACCCGAGCCACTCACCAGTCACCAGTGCATGAGGACGTCAACTAGTTTTGTGTTCTGCAGTGGGACCGGATATATAGGTGCCTGATCTCGGCACGAACCCAGCATGTCGAGTCTAAACAAGCATTCACTTTCAGTCTTTCACCAGCTGGTTTAAGTGGAAGAACAAGAAAAGAAATTCATTTTAAATCTATACTATGTATGGAGCCATCTTTCTTATGATATCATCTCAACCGGAGGCAAGCTCACTCAACCAATTCCACTAGAGAACAGACCTTTAGTCATCAAGGTACTTGGTTACTAGAGATCAGTTATTGGTTGCTAATTATTTATTGTCACCAATATTCTCGATTTCTTCGTGGTTGCTAAAATCTTATTGCTGAATGTATTTAGAAACCAACATTGTATTTGTTGGTTACTAAATAATAATCTTTAGCTACCAGCCCTTGGTGACTAAAGGTCGAGTGGAGCAATAGTAACCAAACAATTAGGTTATTGGTGACAAATAGTACACATATAGCCACCAAACTGCTTGGTGACTAAATGTCATGTTTCTTGTAGTGCAACCAAGAATTCTTAGGGTCGCCATTGCCAAACGGTAGAGAACTGGTACCGAAGTTTTGCGAGCCAACGAGGGAGTGCTCGACTCTGGAGGGGTGCTACCTCTGTAACTCTGCACAGTACATCGGTACTGGAAGATCTATATCGTGTGGTTACGACCAGTTATCCTACGACTGGATCGTTCACCAATCAAATTAGGGGAAAGGAGCGCGGGAGAGAGACCACACAATCCAATCGAGATACGCTGGGCATCAAATCATGGGAGAAAGGAGGACCCCCACACCAAAAAGAAGGCGCGGCCAAATAACCAATTGCCAGATGCTCCAAATGAACCACCAGCCGGATATGGTAAAGAATAGTGCTGCAAGAACAACGGCCACCGAGGCATCGACAAACAGTATCGCCACCACCATACCAATATCGATTCTGTAGGTCCCGGCAAGATGAGCACAAACAGTGCATCTTTCTAGTTGATGTAACTCGTAGGCTTTGCTTTGGGGACACATTTTGTTTTATGGCGTAGCTCAAAATATTTGGCCGGGCCCCTAGCAAACTCCATCAGTAGAATTGCTATCATGTCTTAAAATTGACTTAATCACATATATAGTACAACCTCACTAGTCTTTAAATGCTTTGGTAGGTATTGATTTGATATATGAGATCTGCTAAAAGCTTCACAGAGTATCACAAGAGAACGACAGGGTTGGCTTCACCCAAGATTGGCAAATCCCCATTGAATTTTCGAGTTGAAGCAAAGTCCCCTGAATTTTCTTCACGGAACCAAGTACTCCCTCCGTTCATCACTAATTAATGTACTCCTACCTTTTAGCTATTTCAGTATTGACTGCGTACATACCAAAATGAGTGAACATACATATTAAGATGTGTCTAGATACATACAAATCATATTAGAACGGAGGGAGTACTTTGTTTGGCCAACCCTTCCAACGTTGAGTCTAATCCCTTAATTAGAGTCTTGTAGTTGATGATGAACTTTGTTAGGAAAGAGTCCAGTTATTTTAGAAATCATAAGAGTTCCACAAGTCAGTTTAGAAATCATATTAGAGTTTAACAGAATTACTTCCCTGTTGATCTAAGTTGTCTATATAAAGGGGCCGGCCACTCTTAATAAGAGCAGAATATTACCGTTTAATTTTTATCATTTTCAGTAATTAGGGTTATGTCAGTATAAATTCTTCCGGTTTGGTAACAGTGGCTAAGGAAATCGAGATCGAGGTTGTAGAGAAGATGAAAATCATCACAATGCAATTGGAGAACTTCATGCGCCAACGAGGGGAGGACACATGTTCCTCGCCCGGCTGATGCAACTCTTGACACTTGACGGCGCTAGAGCAACGGTTACCGGCCCTTCTCCCACCATTAAATAACGCAGAAATATGAGCCGCCCATGACGCCACCTCTCCGTCCTAGACCCGCGGCACCCGCCCCCCAGAGAGGTGCTTCCCCTCGTCAACAGCATCTCTAGTGTCCACTTATCCAACAGGGGAATCGCCATCGCCACCATCATCACTTCGCCACGGGACCTCTACCCACTAGGCAGATTGCCCACTCTCACTACCCCTCGTTTTCTTGTCTTCTGCCACCTACCTGCCACCGCAACACGACCATGCGACGACTCCTACCAACAACCTCTATCCATCTCCTTACTCACCCCAGCTACCCCTAGCACATCTCCCCTCCTCATCTCCCGTCTCCTAACCCTAGTCGCCGCATGCCGCCTCTACCCTCGTCGCCGCCGGATCCCAGCCGGGCAAAGCCCATGCGGGGGGGGGGCATGATGGCGGCGGCGGGGCGTCCCTCTACTGTGGCTCGGAGGCGTGGCTGGGGTGGTGGATCTCCATTGGGCGCCTCGGGACAATGTGTGTGTGGCCATGGCACCGGTCACGCAGCGATATGGCCTCCTCTACATGTGGTTGTCTTCCTCGTCGGTGCAAAGGGATCTCGTCGGTGGTGGTGCTTCCTCGCGGTGGATCGCTTGGCCTGTGGGGGCGGCGGTCCACGGTGAGGAGGAGAAGGTGGTCCAACTGTTGAAGCGGGTCACGATGCCACCTTCGACGGAGGCGCCCCTGGGCGTCTTATTTCTCGTTGGAGACGATGGTGGGGGGCTCTCAGGCCTTTGTTTCCGGGGGAAACCACGGATCTGGGGGAGGTCACCATTGACGGCGGCGCCCGTGGGCGTCGTATCCCTCGTTGGAGGCGTTATGGAGACCTCCTGGATTGGATGATGGCGACGTATCCGTCGTCACCCCCTTGGCGGCATCATCTTTGGAGACATTCATCGGATGGACGGACATGTGAACGGCTGGGTAGCTGGGCGGCGGTCTCCGCGTGTTTCTCGCGTGGGGACCAAGGTGGAGCGGCGTGTCATCTACCATCTACAACGAAGAGTCTCGGCGCATGGTGCAGCGGGGTCTTACGGTGGTCACGGGATGATGGACGCGCGCAAGGCGGTGGCTCCGTCTGGCGTCATGGTGGCGTCGACAGCATGTTTGACATGGTCGATGCCTTGATCCCTGTCCTGAAGATGGGTTAGCGGAAGAAGGAGGCGGCGACTTCTTCAGCGTGTACGTCGGTGCGTTCCTGGGTCTGCTAGATTGGTTGTGCCACTTGCTCGCTGTCGGGCGGCTTGGTAAGGCCTTCGGTTTTGAGATAAAGCACGTTGATGTGTTGCCGAGGCACAGGGACCTGTTCTTAGCCACCCTCTTTATTAGTATTGTAGATTTAGCGTACTGTCGCTAGGTTGGTGGCTTCAGGTTCTGTTGATTGATGTATTTTCGTGTATGAGATGATGTTTCTTGTTTTATTGATAAATGAAAACCGGCTATGTGCATCATTTTTATGCAGAGGCTGGCGGTAGAACCCCTATTTCAAAAAAAAAACTTCACACACCCAACTTACAGCTAAAATTGTACCCCAATTTTCCGCCCACCTACCAGCAACAACAGTCGCGGATCGCAACCGCCTTCATGACTCCACCTGCCAACCGATTTCCTATGTCGTTATGGTTGTGCCCCCCGTTCAACCGCCATCACCTCTCTTCCGCCCCTGCCTAACAATTACCTCGGCTCATGTTCAGGTTCCGGTGTGTCTCGCTTCCAAAAGCGCAACTTCCCAACATATGATGGCTGAGTCGATCCTCTTGGTTTGCTCAACAGGTGCGAGCAACTTTTCGAGGCTTTCCATGTTTCATTTGGGTCTTTGCTTCGTGCAAATTCCTTGGGCGAGACAGACTACGCCGTATGTTTCTAGCCCCGTGCGTCTCAACAATGAGCCATTAACACTATCACACCAATGGTTTTTGTACCCAACATGGATGTTGGATGGTCTTCGTATTAACATCGAGCTCCAATGACCATATGACCTCCACATTTTCATCTCCTTCCTCAAGGCCTATGAGTAACAACTTTTACCTCCAACACTATCACCACACCAGCCTTTTGCGCCTAGAGAGCCCTTTACCTGAAAGTGCATGGTGCCCACATGTGTGGTTTTGTTAATTAATAACAATCCTTATGGACTAATATTTGTATTTAGATATCCTTATAGATCTTGTCCATGGGAAAATAGTGTAGTTCATGTGTTGGACTCTAGAAGATTTTATAATGACCATTGTAATATTCAAAGATTTATATGAAGAATGGTCATGTATAGAGTTGAGCATATTGCAAGTATGACTCGAAGAAAAAGGATTAAGTGGTCTTCCATGATTATCTACAAGATATCATCAAATAAAGAGCAAAGAAAATATACCAAATTGATCAAACTTGTGATCAATACACAAAGCTACAAGATGTACAAAGTAGAATTGTGTATCTCGTGGTATGGTAAGAATTTTTTTCATGTAGCTTTGTAAACTAACCCATGATATGTGTGTGTGTGTGTGGCATTTCTATGTGTGGTTGGGTATCTTTTCATGGGCATGCATCAAAAGAAAGATTTTATATATCCCATGGTCGATGGTGTCAAGTGGTGTTTTTCATTAATCTTGCCCTGTAAGATCAAGAGAAGCGTCTCGAAGAAATCATATACTTGATGCTTTCCACCCATTTGGAGAGAGTGGCCATGTGAAGAATTGCCAAAAAGGGTCTCTCCCATAGTGGTGTATAGGGGAGCCATTTGCAAGTCTTCATCAAGCGGAGCATGTGCTAGAAAGCACAATCAAGAAAGGAGATTCAACTTGAGAGAGTCAAGATCGTCATCATCTAGCTCAAGTGGATTTCTCAAGGCAAAGGTATAATCTTCATAGATTTTATATTTTACCGGTATCATGCTTTTGGGCGACCGGGTTATAGGATCAATAGTCGTACTATCAAGAGGGGCTCTCGAGTGAGTATTGATCGTATCTGTGTGGAGAGCTCAAACCTTTGCATACTTGGCATATCATATTTCTTGCTTCTTATTTGTCTTTTATATCAATGGGGTTTTGGTGCTTGTCGTGATCTTCATGACAAATAAAGGTTTATCGAAAATGGATTTCGTAAGAGAAACTTATTGCGTTTTTTGGTGTTGGAAGTTTTACCGGCTGTTGTTTATAGAGAGGTCAAACCTTTCCTCACTTGGTTTTATTTTCGATCGTTGGACAATGATATTTCTCTTCATATTCTTATAGTGCTCATTGTGGAGATTTCAACGAGCCTAGGATCATCAAAAGCGGAGTCTGTGTGCAAAAGTTATTGCAATTTACGTATCTCTCTGTTAGGTTCCGGATTCATTTTGAGCTAGCCGGATTCATTCCGAGCTAGTCGGTTTCATTCCGACATGAGCGTGAATTTCTTAGTTATACGTCGGATTCATTCCGGGACCCCGGATTCATTTCGGATTTCGCGAAAAAATGCATAACGGATCTATTTCGTGGGGACCTATAAAAGGCCCCCTTCTTCTTCCAAAGAAAGTTTTTCATGCACGTTTCTCTCTCTCTCTCTCACCATCGTTGACCTTGGAAAATCTTGCCCCTCTCTCAATCCCTCCCATGATTTTTCGATATCTTTGATGGAGAAGTGAGAGGAGATCTAGATTCACATTTCCACCAATCCATCTCTTCTCTTCGTGAGGGGAACCCTTGTGAATTTAGATATTAGGATTCATTTGTTGAGTTCATCATTTGTTCTTCCTATCTTATTCGCCCATAAGTAATTGTTGCTTTGTTGGAATTTGAGAGTGAAGTATTTGAGCACTTGTGTTATGGCCATTTGCATTAGTTGCATTGGTTTTCTCTCTCCACGAGGATTCGTGGAAATGAAAGTTTGTGTACTTGCTACTCTTGGGTCTTGGACTCTAGATGACTTTGTGGTGTTATTGGGAGCCTCCAGTTGAGTTGTGGATGCGTACCCCAAAATTCTTGTGACCTCGACAGCCTCCAATTAAGTTGTGGACGCGTGCCTCGAGATTGAAGGTTACCGACAGTGGAAGGTGAACTAGACCTTTGTGGCGAGGTTCATCAAAGAATAGGGTGAGGCCTTTGTGGCATTAAGTAGGCCTGTTGTGGCGAGCTCACACCTCTCCAACGAGACATACTCCCCTCAAAAGGAGGAACTCGGAACACATCATTGTCTCTGTGTGCCTCGGTTATTTCTATACACGAGCTATTTACTTATGTATGCACTTTACATTGTGATAGCCTTCGTGCTTGAAGTTATATATCTTGCTATCACCTTGTTACGTGTCTTTCTTAGCATAAGTTGTTGGTGCACATAGTTGAGCCTAGGTTATTTAGAGTGTGTGCTTGCTAATTTAAACACCTGGTTTATTTCCGCATTTAGCAAGCTTTAACCGGAAAAGTTTTAATCGCCTATTCACCCCCCCACCTCCTGCTACGCCTTGATGGTGCCTTGACGGGGAGACTTCTTGATGATGATGAATTTTAAGTCCCCGACAACGGCGCTAGAAATTCTTGTTGCTATGGATGGCGTGTTGGGAACCCCAAGAGGAGGGTGTGATGAGTACAGCGGTAAAAATTTCCCTCAGTTAAGAACCAAGGTTATCTATCCAGTAGGAGAAAGAGGATCTTCGGAAGGTTGATGCCACTGACGGTGCTGATGGAGCCTCACCGGTGTCAGCAACAACGCGGAACCTGCACACAACACAATCAAAATACTTTGTCCCAACGGTACAGTGAGGTTGTCAATCTCACCGGTCTTGCTGAAAACAAAGATTAGACGTATAGTGTGGAAAATGGTGTATGCTTGCAGTAAGTAAAGAAAGCAGGGAATTGTAGTGGTTTGTTTAACAGTGTAGGAAAATGGACCATGGTTCATAGGTTCACTAGTGGTGTCTCTCCATAAAAGATAGCATGCTGGGTGAACAAATTACAGCTGGGCAATTGACAAATAGAGGTTGCACCATGGTGCACATTCATGACATGATGACTACTATCATATTTAGTGCGGGCATTACAACAATATACATAGACCGTAATCCAACTGCATCTATGACTAATAATCCACCCTCAGGTTATCATCCGAACCCCGTTAGGTATTAAGTTGCAAGCAACAGATAATCACATTAAGCAATGTGTGTAATATAAGCAATGATTGTGCACGCGAGCACTCACGCCGTTGTTTTCTCCCTAGTGGCAAAAGCACATCCTCCTCCGTCACGTTTCTGTCACTCGAGCACAGGCGAAAAGGAGGCATGAACCCAACTATCGAGCATAAATACTCTCTCTTGGAGTCACTAGCAACTATTTGGACAGAGCAACCACTAGCAACGGACAACATGCAAGATTACAAATAACATATGCAATTAAGAATATAATCAACTTGGCATAAGTTCAATATTTATCGGATCCCGGCAAACACAGCACATAGAATTACATAAGAACAATCTCGATCATGTGAGGCAGCTCACGAGATCTAAACATTGAGGCATGGTAGGAGAAGACAACCATCTAGCTACTGCTATGGACCCGTCGTCCAAGGATGAACTACTCACGCATCACTCCGGAGGCAAGCATGGTGATAAAGATGCCTCCGGTGATGATCTCCTCTCCGTCAGGGTGCCGGGAGACAGCTTCAGAACCCCCTGGTCTAGGGTTGACGACGACGGCGGTTGTGGAACTTTTCGGGGATTTTTTATCAGGTACTTAGGGTTTTCCTTCGGAGGGGAATAAATAGGCAAAAGGGAGATGTCTGTGGGCGACCAGGGGGCCCTCACCACCCCCAGGCGCGGCCAATGGTGGGGCCGCGCCTGGCTATGGTGAGACCACCCTGGTGCTCGTCTTCGACTCCTCTTCGGACTTCTGGATGCTTCCGGATAAAATAGGAACTTCGGGATTCGTGGGGTCCAATTCCGAGAATATTTTCAGAGCAACTTTTCTGAAATCAAAAACAGCAAAAAAACAGGGACTGGCACTTGGCATCTTGTTAATAGGTTAGCCCCGGAAAACGTGTAAAAATGCTATAAAGAAGGGAGAAAACATGTAGCAATTGGCATAATATCAACATGGAACATCAGAAATTATAGATGCGTTGGAGACGTATCAAGAATCCCCAAGCTTAGTTCCTACTTGTCCTCGAGTAGGTAAACGATAAAACAAAATAATTTCTGAGGTGACATGCTACCACACAATCTTGATCATAATATGTAAAGCAGAGCATGTAAACTAGAATCAAATGAACTAAAACTATGATCTATATTTGATAACAATAAGTAATGCATAAACAAAGAAGAAACAGGTAAAAAAATTAATGAATCAATACTAAAAGACTATCAACCGTGCAAAGTTTATTAGAGATGATTTAATTTTTCAAGAACAACAATATCATGCACGTCAAACGATCTTCACAACCCCTGTTAGGATCAAGTCAAACTTTCCACACGATGTAATGCTTGAATGTTAAACTATTTGCGCACAAAAAACAAGGAAGTGTTCTGCGTTGGTCCCTGGCACCGGGATGTTATGGCAAAGAGAACATTATAGGGGGTTTGGAAGGTCAATAAAAGAAAGGCTCACAAAGCTGAAAGTGGTCATTAGATAAAAGAAAGTCTTACAACCGAAGCTATGCAAGGAGTAGGGATTGCCACACAACGGATGCACATAGAGCTATAAGTGTATGAAAGCTCTCTAATGGAACTAGTGGGGGTGCATCCAATTTGCTTGCTCACGAAGACCTAGAGCTAATTTGAGGAGCCTCATCATTGGAATATACAAGCCAAGTTCTATAATGTAAAATTGCCCACATAGTTATGAATGAATGATAATATGAAAACTTTATCTAAACTGAAGCATTGGTGCTAAACATGAAGCACAAGTGTGGTATAAAGGATAGTGATGCGCCCTCTCTCTCTTTATTCTCTCTTTCGCCCTTTTTTTAGGGGGGAGGCTTTTTCATTTTTTTTATATATCATCACCGATAGGACATGGTTCACGAGTATCGAGAGATTCAAAATCTAGTGACTACAAAAGCCCATGAGAATGGAGCTTCTTCATGTGTCTCACACGTTTCACGCCAATGTGACCAAGATGGCAATGCCATATATACATGGAATTATCATTACCATTTTTTTTGGATTATATACTGTGGATGTGAGTACTACTAACGAGATCCAACAAGAATAAATCATTACGCTCCAGTGCATGAACATAAAATATATTATTCATAGAAATAGTACAACCCTTGGGCACTGATTTGAATGAATAATTATCTTGGAGCAAACAAGACCCACTTATGATGTTTATACTCAACACGGGTACATAGTAACATTTATTCAACACTAAAACTAATCCCGACAGTAGATATAAAGGTAAAGTGCCGACGGCCATCACTTCAACGGATTCCCGTTACCGACGCGCATCGTCACCTCGTCCTTTGCCGGCCGTTGTTCATTCGGCAACTTCTTCTGAGAGTTACAAATGTGAGCAACATAACCGGTATCAAATACCCAAATGTTACTTCGGGCGCTAATAAGGCAAACATCTATAACATGTATATCAAATATACCTTTCTCTTTATCGACAATTTTGCCGGACTTTTTGTCTGCTGCCCATCCACTACACCACTCCCGATTGTCATAGCCGATGGTATAAATTCAAATGTAGACATCTTTATGTTCGATCACATCGTACATGTGACTCGTGCTTACATCCGCCGTATGCAAATGCAGAAGGAAGCACCCGATTGTCACGGCCCACTTCGCTACTGCAAACTTTCTTGGCGATGCATACTAAAGAGAGAACAGTAATGCTGGAATTAATTGAGCGGTCATCGTATATAATTACCGCCGTATATAGTATATACAATATATAAGATGCACACAAAAACATTCATAATGTAATGCAATGTGATATGGTCTTCGCGTCTCCACGTCGACAGTTATAATAAACTTACCATGACCACATCACATGCCCCTGCAAAATAAAGTTAGACGTCTCTACTTTACTTGTGCATCTTTTACATGGCTTAGGGTTTTCACAAAAGAACTATTTCTACTTACGGATCTGTAATCACAACACCGAGCAGATAATTGTCTGTTACATATCCCTTTCGGGTCTCCCACTGAAAATGGCATATCATCTATTATAAGAGAGACAAACACCCTGCTAGCCACATATACGATACAAGTCGTATGTCAGTCGTGGAAACAGTCTCGCATAAGCGTACGCGTAACGGTACAAGACCGCGTTATCAAACAGTGCCAACAACATGAGGAAGTGCGCGCTAGGAGGTGACAACTACAAGATCAATGCCCCTCAATCAACGCGAGTTCTAACCGTACTTTATATCTACACATAGATCGGCTCTGATACCATTGAATGATTTCGTAGCTGAATAACAAAAAAAAATTCCTAACAACGATATCCGAAACATAGTCAAGATCTATCACTGTGCAGATATAAAGTAACAGAGAATATCAGAGATCATACCCTTGAAGCCCGATAGCAGGGATTACGCTCCCACACAAAAGTTGATGATGAAATTGTGTGATGCCGACCTCAAGGTCATGTAGTCGAAGACGACGCGACTATATCACCAAAACTATGGCACCTCACAGGAATAACACACGTATGGTGTAACCGACGACCTCCGGGCTCCGGTCCAACAAAGCAGTTGAAGTTGGAGAGATGGACCGAAGAGAACACTACACGGCGGTAACCTCGACTCTAGCGCGGCTCCAAAATAGGAACACCAGATAAGAGGAGGAAGAGAGGAAATTGGTTCCAAAAGGGAGAGGGGCGCCTCCCTTTATATAGGAGGAGGGGAGGCATTTCCCATGGTTGGCTGACCAAAGCGAGTAATCCGCACCCCCCCCCCCCCCCATGTGGTATTAAGGCCCATGCGAGTTGGTGCTCCCACCTCCCTCCATTTCTCCTTTTCTCTTTTCCCTATTGGGGCTCTTTTGAAACTAAGGTACATTGAGGGGAAAATAGATTTATAAATGAAATGAAAATATGTTATTATTAATTATATTAATTAATAATAAATACATATTATTTAACTCATTTCAACACTGAAACACGTTTTGTTGCCCTCCGATCTTCACCGCATAAATTCTGGAACTATTCCGACCCTATTCTCTCTTATTTCTCTTTGGTAAAAAAATCAACCTAACGTCGGCCACCCTTAAGTGTGACACCCTTACGGTTCCAGATCACTCTAGACATGATCGAGATCCCTCTCTGATCAATGACCAACAGCGGGATCTGAAAAGCATGATAGCCCTATGCAATCCACGATTATCTTCGTCGCTTGAACTTTAAACGTCAAGTTTCCACTCCTTCAGTATCTCTATACCTAGTACGATCTCGTCACCGACAAACACATTTATTCATTACCACGATATAGCATCCTCGTGACCTAGTCACATGTTAGCAAACTTTACTTGATGCAACACCGCTGAGTGGGATCAGAGTATCTATACATTATCTGGATTGACAAATCCCGCTCTCGATGCATGTGGCTCTACGTATCGCTTTGATTACCTAACGTACACCTTTATAGTCACTCTTTTACGATCTGACGATGGATGCAATCAAACCAATCTCAGAGATAGTGATTAAATATCATCTCATGGTCAAAGGTTTGGGTATTAGGTTTTCTAGATATTTATAAATTGGGTGTGTGGCCATCATATCATTCATACAATGACATAACTCAATGACGTAAATGTCCATGATCAGGAAACCTTGATCATCTATTGCCCAATGGATTAGTTAAATAGTCTTTACTATGGACTTGTTTATTTATATACCAAACGTGTATTGATATTTCCATTTGATACAGTTATAACATGATATAGAACATATTATGAACAAATGAGATATGATAATAAAAACATCTTTATTAATTGTCTCTAGAGCATATTTAAAAGGGCCGAACCCCTCTCAATAAAGTAGAGAAGAATATATCTCATTAAAGTAGAGAAGAATATAGTTGTTTACTTTTATCTATTTTAGTAATTAGGGTTATGTCATTAGTAGATTCTTCTAGATTATATCTATCCCCCTGTTTGGATGTTGGAAAAACTGGTTCGGAATTGAATTGGACTGGAATACCAAATCCACGATGGAAAGGAAATGACCCCCAATTCGAATTCCCTTGTTTGGATGTGCTTGGTATTTGTTGTTGGAATCAAAGGCTAGCACCTAATTCCAAATCATGTTTGGATGTGTAAATTATGGAATTGGAAATAATTAGAAATAACAATGGCTGCAAATCATAAAGTGCCAACAACAGATCGATGCAATTACACACAACCACATAATTAGGAATAATCATCCCTGCAAATCACAAAGTAATTTGAAGACGCGTTGATAAAAAAGTTGAAGATCCCCGCCGTACGACACATGCTAGAGGTGGCGGAGGTCGTGCAGGAGGCGTCTTTCTGAGCTCCGACTGATAGTGGGCGTGGCCCTCGGCCATGGATTTGAGGAAGAGGCTCGGGCTGAGCAGACTTCACGGCGGGGACTTGGGTGGCCGGATGGCAGCGGCGGACGAACCCTAGACAGCGGGACTTGGGCCTCGCTCGAGACGGAGCAGCTGTGGCCGGTCAAGGAAGTTCAAACGGGCGGCGGAGTTGGCCGGATGCGGGGGTGGAGGTGGCCGGATGCGGGGGCGGTGGAGGTGGCCGGATGCGGGGCGGGGGTGGCCGGATGCGGCGACGGAGGTGGCCAGATGGGGGAGGGGTGGCCGGATGCGGCGGGGGCGGAGGTGGCCGGATGCGGGGCTTCGCGTCTCGCTCGATGCTCGGGGTCGAAGGGGAACGAAGGAGTGGGCGGACGGAAGTGTTTCCGCGTGATTCCGAGCTGCCAGGCTCGGAAACTGGTTGCACAGGGCGGACGCGCGCGGGGCCTGGCTTGGAATTCGATTGCTTTTCCATGGGCCAATTCCGTAACCACCCCAAACAGCAAAATCGGAGCAAAAATTCTAGATTTCCAATTCCGAGCCAGTTTTTCCTACATCCAAACAGGGGGTATATGATTTAAGCATGAATTAATACAACCAGTTTAAACATTTTTTTTATGACTAATTCTCATTCAACTAAAAAATAACTTAATTATCACTTAGAACCCATGTGAAAGTAACAAATTTCAGTTGCAACCCCATGTGCAATTAGAAAAATTTTAGTTGCAATCCAATGGTCCGAGAGTCGACTAAGAATTAAGCTTGTGCAATTAGAAAATCTCAATTACAATTCAATGGTTCAGGAGTCAACGGAGAATTACCAAAACCATTTTTTTTTTCCATAAACTGTTTGCACTCATACTACTCCCTCTGTTCCATAATACTTTCGCGTGATTTTAGTTTGAACAGAGGAAGTATTGCACTTATACTCCCTCCGTTCGGAATTAGATGACTTGTGTTTGTCTATATATGAAAGTATCTAGACATCTTTTAGTATATAGATACATCTATATTTGCACAAACACAAATCATCTATTTCCGAACGGAGGGAGTACTATTTTAAGAATCCATTTCGATATCAAATAGTAACCCCAGCAGAATATCGGTGATCCTTGGTTCGAGCTTTCAAATAAAGCTATTCTCTAAAAGAAAGGTACTCGTACAACCGTTTCTTCTTATAAACACAATGTGATTAATAAAAGCATACAATTGTTTCATACAACTTAATTTTCTGGTATAATTATCAGATTGTTATACAGGATGGACAAAATACTCCTATCTATTTTCAGGCATTCATAGAATAGTTCCAACCTTACATTTCTAGAATGACACAGCTTGGTCCTTCCTACAAAAAAAAAAACTGAAGATCGATGCATTAATTTGTGCAGAATTTAGTTGCCAGTTTTAATTCTCAACATACAACCAAAATAATGGTGAAATAGACCCTACCAACATATTGAGGATGACTTTCGGTAAAAAAAAGGGGGGAGAATGCTTACTGTTCATGGATTTCCAATAGTCCAATACAGTACAAGCTGTGTACTAAGTTCTTGCAATTCTTAGAATTTTGGAGATAGAGATAGTTATGAATTTTGGCCAAGACAAGAGCTGCCATCACCGCATGTGCACATGCAGGACAGATCAAAGGCTCAAATACCAAGTCTCAACCAACCAATCCAGAAGATGCCGAATCCTTGATTTAAAAATGTACATCAGACCCAGGACAAGCAATTGGTGAGTCATCATGTCTCATCCCAAAAACGGCAAACTTTGTGATGGGGTGTTTGTAATAAAGAATTCATTTGGCAGTGGTCACCGGGTTATTCCAAGTCCAGCTCGCTCATGCCTATAAGTGCAGGCCATCCCACCCTATAGCAATGCACACTTGCATACCATACCACACGATAGCAAAGCAGCCATGGTAGGGGAAGCAAAGGAGAGGAAGAGTGGGAATTACCTGTCGTGTGGGTACTGAGAAAGCTTCTGCTGGGTAGCCATACGCTAAGAGGCAGAGAACGGGATGCAGCCAAGGATGACTTGCCGGCTCCTGGTGCTGGGGGGATCTCAGTTTTGTTGAGCCTTAGAGTTAGCCGGCAGGTTGTCCTTGGCTACACCTAGTTCTCTTCTTCTGGTGTTTGGCCCTCGAGCATTGTCAAGAGATCTACAACATCTGTAATTCTGTCAACTTTCATGATAGAAATGCATGAATGGGTAAGTATGCAAAGCATTAAAAGTATGCATCTCTAGCTAGCGTAACCACTACTTGACATCATATCTCTCCAGCTCTATATGTGCAAGTACAAAAATATCTTACTCTTCCATCAGCAAAATGCATGAATAAGAAAGCAATAATAAGTATAGAGGGCCTGCATACAAGCTCAACCTACTTGACATCAGATCTCTATATATATCAGACAATATCACTGTTCCTTTCCCATTATTTTATGCTCATAGATGATTTTTTAAATAAGATAATGACTTTCTTTGTTGCCCCCATGATGGAAATCGAAGTCCAAAGAGATCTCAAGTCCAAAAGATGTATAGCGAGCACTGAACAACAAAAGATTCCTCAAGGCAGACACTTAGCAACAGAAATTGTTCTTACGATATTGTACCACAAAGATTGTGTATATAAAAGAAAATCTTAAACATGTACGACATGAGAAGCAGGAAGGTACATCGGTGATGTAGCCATGTTAAGAAAGCGCTGCGCTTCCTCAGTGGAGAACTTTACTTTATTGCTTAAAAGCCTAAAGGTGACGATGTTAACAACCTTTACCTCGTTATTAGCACAGTGAATGTAAATTACCATGTGTACCATGGGTAAACGCCCAGCATCAGTAAAAATCATAATGACCGATACATCTTTTTTTGAGGGAAGAATCAAGAGCAAGGCTCAAATATTTAGCTTCTATGGCAACAGAAATTATAAAACGTCAGCATGAAGGTGTAAAACTTCGTTTCATAGTATGCAACCCTTAATTACCTCAAAGTTGGTGATGAAACATAGATTTTAAGACTAGAGACATGAGTTTCATACTAAGACTGATATGGACAAGTACAAAGTCTAAAACACAAGGTCACGAGCCCACAGACCTCCATTACCTGTATCTGATAAATCTGGAAATAATATATGTGCACAGCGAGAACAGAGTGCTAGCTCAGTGGCAAGAGGCAACGAGTGCGCGCCAGCCTGTCACATCCCAATTTTGGAATACCTGTTAACACAATTGTTTTGTTAATTGCTTGACAATTAAACTTTGATTGTGACAATTGAACTTTGTTTGTATTTGTTTGAGTGCAACTAAACAAACTAATTATATAAACTTGCAAACTTAAAAGGATAGCAAAGCAGTGAACTAAGTTCCAGGGATAAAAATATTCAACATATTGTTCCAATGACCTTGGCAATATTTTCTAAAGTAAATATTGATCAAAGAGTTTTCCAAAAACATCTTATGAATCTCATACTTGTTGAATATTATTCCAAGACCTAAATTAAGAAAGAGGAAACACTTAATAAATTTCCCTAAAAAGATTATCAGAAAAAGAGGCATTCTTAAATGTTTCACCAAAATATTATCAAATGTTTTTCCAACCTTGCAAGATTAAAAACAAAGGTATTGGAGAGCATTGACTTGCTATCTCTAGTCACATAAATATTTTGGCAAAGCATTGTTAAAGAAAAGCAAAGTGCCTTATTAAATAGAAATTCCAATATTTCTAGAAACAGAAAACTAAAACAAGTTACTATTGGAAAATTTCTTAAAATGATCTGAAATTAATACCATTGCTTCCTTATATCAAATAAGGAACACACACAAGAGGAGACCAAAATTTGAATCCATTAAAGCCCTGAAAACATGAATTTTCTCCACAGCAACATTTGGGATTTTGAACAAGTTTGTTCTACAAACTTTTTCCAAATGCCATGAAATAAATACCACATGCTCTATATCATAAATAAGGATGAAAAACAAAAGGGCATAAGTTTTTGAATAATTTAAGTTGCCAAAAACCCCTGTTTTCTTGACAGCACCTTTTTGAAATTTGAACATGTTTGTTCTATGAAGTAACTCAAAATGACTTGAATTTTCTACCACACAAGGAACACATCAAATAAGGAATGTGTGCCAAAAATTATCATTTTTGGAAGCTCCTAAGTAGTCTAATAAATTCAATGTCCATTTATGTAAGAATTCAAATTTGAACAACTTTGAATTATCAAGTTTATCTAATTGAGCCAATTTTCACATAGGTTGTGTATCTTAACTAATTAGAATTTTGGGCAAAAGGATTTAAAATTTAAACCTTGTTTGCTTAGTGAAAACATCCTTTTTCAGAGAAGAGAAGGACCTAGTTGTAAATTTTCAGGGACCAATGTGTAATCCGAGTCACACCATCTTCAACCTCTAGCCTCTCTGTAGAGTACAGGAGACCTATGCCCATTGCTTCGATTGGAAGCAATTCGAGGGGATAAAGAGGCCCCCCATGTGGTATGTCTCCCACATGCCCCCTCTCTCTCCCCCTTGAGCATTCCCTTCCCTCTCTCTCTCTAATTAGCCCCAACCCGAAACCCTAGCAATGGAGCTCAACGTCGATTCGACCTAATGTGAGCACGCCGCCGGCCGCCGTGTAGTCCATTAGCTCCGCATCGTCGTGGTAGTCCGCCCTGCCGAAAGAATCGAGGCGGAATGACCGGTGGTGGCCGCGCCGTCCCATTTCGTCTTCGGGGCCGGCGAGCTCCGGCGAGCCATCGCCGTCGCCTCGGCCCTTCCCCGCCCCAGCCGAGCCCTCCTTTGCGCTCATGGTAAGCAGGCGGTTCTCCGTCGCCACTTTCCCCTCTCCCTAAACCCCGAAATCGCCTCTGCGTCGTGGTCACCGTCCATCCGCCGCCGCACGCCGTCGCCGCCGCTCCTCCGGCCTTCCCTGGAAACAGGGCAGCGCCCATTTGGTTCCCCGCAACGAGTGCAACCCGTAGATGCGTTTTTTTTCGCGAAATAGTGCACGGACTCGCCGGTTGTGGCCTCGCCGGAGACATTCCGCCGGCGGATGACACCACCACGACGTCGTGCTCGCGTCAGCCCTTGACCCCGCGCGCAATAGAGTCAAACTGGCCAGTGGGGCCCTGCTGTGCTCGCGTGGCAGCCCCGTGGCGGCCAGGCCCGCAGGTCAGCGGCTTTGGCTGGGATCTGCCGCGGTAGGAATAGATCTGGACGGCCCAGATCTGGATCTGGCCCATTAGTAGATCTTTTTCCATTTAAATTGTACAGAATGTTGCATGGTTGCTTTTGGCTCTAAAAACCTACCTAAAAGATGATTTTGACCAAACCAAAAATCACAGTGGTACCTCAACTAATTCTAAACCACCTCCAACTTGTAGATCTACTTTTGGATGAACATTTTTGAAATTAAAAATGATTTGGCAACAGGTACCAGAAACACCAAAATGAGCACCATTTTTATTTTACAACTCAGAATGAAGTGAGGCCAATTGCATTGGAAAGCCCTTGAAATTTCCTAACAGGATCATTTAACCTCGTTTCCAAATTCATTGTATTTTTGAAATGGCATGCAATTTGGTAAAACACCAGAGAGCACTTTGGTGATTTTTATAAAATAATTAAAAATGATTTTTGATGCAAACTCAACTGGATGGTCTTGTATATGTTTAGGGCTATCCAAACCTAGCTTGGTTTAATTTTTAGAGCATCCTAGAAAATTTGGTGGACAGATCTTTAAAATGCATGTTTCTGCCATTTTGGCATTTTAAGAAATTAAATTGTGTGATTATGTTTTTGTGTTGTAATATTATTTTCTAGCATGTACAAGTGGTGTGAACTTGTTTTCTAAGTGTTACTTAGTTATTTTATCATGTTAGATTGTGTGGACTTGAGTGTAGAAGAAATAGGATTTTTGTTATTAACATATGATTATTCTCTAGTTAATATTTGCATAGGATTTTTGAGTGATGAAATTATGTGCAAGCACTTGGATTTTTGATTGTATCCAGTACCATTTTGGTACTTATTTTGTGTTGTTATCACCTCTGATAGCTTGCATTTGAGTTGGTAGAAAAGCATGAGTAGTTTAATCATTACTATGAAAATGTTTTGGAAAAATTCCCTCATGTGTGGAATTTTTGGCATTAATATTTGTGGTTGCATAGCCACATATTTTTGGGTGGTGTTCATAGGACCAGTAGCATTTTGATGATGTTGTTATGAGTACTTGACCCCTAAAGTTTTCACTTGTGTGAAAACAATAACATGAGTAGCATTGCCTTGCTTATTTAAGCACCCTATTATTTTCTGCTAGTATTGTTAATGCACTAGATGCTAGTTTAGTTTTTTGTTAATTTTTTAACAAGTGGACCAGAGGCTTTGTGACCTCTTAATGCCTTGTTATGCTAGTGGAACACCCACTGGTTTCATTGCATTTTTGGTGGAAACATTATTTCCCCAAACTAGATGCATTTCTCTTATGAAGTTTCATAACTAATGAGTGCCTAGTATTTTTGCTTTGGGAATTTTTGTACTAAACAAAAATGGGTATGCTTCTGTTTGTAAGTGGTTATAATCATGTGTGGCTGGCTAGGAAAAATCCATCTTTGGAGTGTTGTTTGATTCCTCTAAGTAATGCCCTTTTTATTACTACTAGTATGTAGGAGTTGCCCTGCAAATTGATGCATTGTTTTGCTTAATGGGATATTTTTGTTATAGCAAGTATAGATGTTTTTCACTCCTGTTTTTATAACATGGACCCTCTGGTTGTATTCCAATTACTTGATTGAAATGCATCCATTGATTCTTCATGTTTAAGTAGTACTAGTTTCCTTAGCAGTTTTTTGTATTGAATTATTTTTCCTGCCAACTTGTGTTGGGTGGATAATTGTGTATCCTTGCATGAGGACATGTTTTCATTCCCATTATGATAACATGGTTCCTTGTTTGCATTTTAATACTTTGCTTATAATGCATGCTTGCATAGCAAACTTTTAGTAGAAACATGTCTATAGGATTCCTCCTTTTTAGCCATTGTTTCTATTGTTCTCACTATGAGAATTGTGTGTTTTGTGATGAGTCTATTACCTTGTTGCACTTATGTAGGCACTGATTTGTAAAAGTAACTTTTGCAAATCATGTGTCTCAGTTATTCTTGATGAGAATTTAGGCTTAGTAGCTTAGCTACCTTATTCTTTTTGTTGTGTGGTTGATAGACCCATTGCCATGCTTATTTTTGTGCATGTTTTATACACTCTTAGTAGTCTCACCTTTGTGAAACTAAGTGTATTTTGGGTTTATTAATATCTTGGTATGAGAGTGGCACACCCACTGAATCCATGATATTAAGGTTGTGAGTTATGTTCCTCCGACCTTGAGCTGTCTTATTAAATGGCATTTCTGTCAAGTATGTTTGTTTGATTGTTTGCCTCCATTAATAATTGTGTGATTGGTTATTATTAGTTTCCTTGCTGTATGTATTGTTATGTATGGTTGCTTGCCTTGATTGGTTCTGAATGTGTGTCCTTTATTCCTTTTACGGCGTTAGAAAACGAAGAGGAAGGAAGTGTCGTGAAGCTCTGTTTCAAGTTCCAGTCACTCCAGAACCAGGGACACAAGGAGATACCAGGCAAGCCATCCTGATGCTTGCTGATACAATACTTACCATTATCTATCATGCATGTTTTACCTCTGAAGTTTTACAAAAACTTGATTATCAAAACTATTTTTGAGGTGGAATTTACTACTATACTATATTATAGGTTACTATTATGCCAGTAGTTAAACTTGGTAATACCAAGCCCATAAGCCACCATATGGTATTTATTACCATCAAATATACTAGTCCCTAAGTGGACACCCTAAAATTGTGATTTTACAAAACAAAGGCTTTACGGAAAAACCCGGAGAAAAGGCGGATCCTTGTTCTCCGGAGGAAAGTGGAAGTGGTCATTTTTGAGAAAGTGGTGTTTTCAAAAATGACACATAACCTAGTCTTCGCCGGACAACCTTTACCGTACTGCCACCCTACCCCAACATGGGCAAGGGGCTTAACTTGAAGTTTGTTCTTATTAGTGTGTGCTATCTCAATGTGCTATAGGGGATGCGATCCTCTGAACCGAATGTCGTGGAGACATATAAAGTGTGGGATTAATTTTCCCTCCGGATGCATCAGTTAAGGCATCCTGGCTTGGCGAGGATTAGCTCGGTGCCGGGGGTGTGGTAAAACTCAACTGAGAGATAGGCATATACTAACTTGAACATAGTGGATGGTTATGATCAGATACCTGATGTTTACATACTGTTGTTACAGTCCGTGATTGTTCACGGGAGGTGTACTGGATCTGGTGGATGTGTACACCTCTGCAGAGTACAACTTTTTCGAAGAAGCCGCGTCCTCGGATATGGACAGTTGAATGGCCATGTAGCTAGCATTGTGTCAATGTTTTCAAAAGAGAAAGTTTTTGAAAAGGAATTGTATTTGTGAAATACTGGAAATGATGAACTTGTGAAGTTCGGAAAGGAATGGAAACTTATACCGTGGAGGTATCGTCGATGATGAAAAGCCAGATGATGTTATACAAAACAAAATGTTTTGCAAAGAAAACCTTTTCTACTCTAAGCAAGAATTCTGGAAACTGATTCCAAGAAGTTTTGCAAAGAGAAAATATTCTTTAACAAAGTTTTACAAAAACACTTGTACATGTGATATCGACAAGAGAAATAAAACTATATTATTTTCTTCTGAAGTATCTTCTTCAACAAAAATACAGAATAACCTGACTGCAACTGTGGTGTCATCATATATGAACACCATTGATAGTGAACCCTATTTATAGCCTACCTAATCCACCATATAAGCATATTTGCATGTTGGTGAGTGACATGATGGGTGTCTTGCTGAGTACATTCAAATGTACTCATTATGGTTTCGCCCCTGGTATCTACTTATCAGATTTTGGAGAAGGAGCCTCCAAAGGATATCTATGAAGAGAAGTACGGAGTTGACGGCTTTGCGAACTAGGATCGTCTCCGGGTCAGCAGCCTGTAGGTTAAGGCGTGACTTGGGCTCAACTACGTTGTGTTTTATTTGTCTTCCGCTGTGTTTGTTAAGTGCCTGCCCTTTTGGCAGTTGTGCTAGACTTGCATGTGATCATTTGTGTAATACCTTTATGTATTCGTGTAATGGATGATGTATTTCTGTGTGCCAACTGTGTATGTTGTTCACGACTGATCTTTCTGGGATCGTGAATGTATGCATACGTAGGGTTTCAGACTGCCGGTCTGGGGTCCTTACAGAGTTGGTATCAGAGCCATCCTGACCTTAGGAGAGCTTAGTTAGCATGGACGTCAGATAGGAAAGAAAAGTATTTTTGAGTAAAAACCTATTTACTATCTACATTATTTTTATCTAAGGGAATTTTAGTATATTTTCCCCTCCTTATTATCTTTTCAAAAGATTATAAATGCATATCAAGGGCGTCCTTGAACAGTAGTTCGAAGGGCGAGCCTTATAGAGTTAGTATCTCTCTCGGTTAAGAGTCTATTTCTTACTTGTTTGCAACTGCTCCGCTCTGTTTTTGAAACATCTCTCGTCTTTGAAGTTTTCTGTCCAGAAAATAGTTGGAGTTTCAAAAACAGATTGTTGCATAAAGTTTTATCAAAACTTTACTTCTATTTATCTTGTTTTCATACAAAAACTTTTATATTTGCCGATGTCCCGAGAAGACCAAAATAATTGCCTAGCTCTACAGTGGTGATGGTCAGAAGTAGATATAGTTCTTCAGCCACTTCTAGGATTTTGGATTAGTCTAGTTTGGAGTAATTTAGCGATAACTCCATGAGTCGTCTCCCCCGACGTAGCTCCAATGGAGCCTTGCTTGTGTGTTATGGCTTGCTTATGTATGTCCGTAGGACTTTGTGCTATTGTGTGGTGTAGAATTTGGTTCATCTAGGCTTCTATATGTTTGTGGGGTGCTCAAAATTTGCAGATTTGTGCTTGCCCCGCTCTTGTTTTTGAATCGCCTCCTGTTAAATTTTTGCAAGCAAAAATGTTTGTATAGCATTCAAAAACAAGAATTTGTTGCTTAGACTTATATTTGTTTTCGCTTCATAATGCGACCTGTCGTGAACCACCACCATTTCCCCACCATCAATGAAAGCACCGTTGGGCCTATATAGAGGACCATCAAGCCACACGAGCTGATAGCGTTGCTACCAGTGATGCACTCCAACAAATAAAGCTCCAACAACGACAATCCTCAAAGAAGAAAAGGCGTGAATGCACCAACCACTACTGACCAAAACCTATGTGTTTTGTCTGTTTGAAAAAGACTCGTTTTGCCCTGTTGGCTAAGCGTTGTTTCTTTTTATGTTCCTTTTTAAAATACCAAACAAGAGAAATCCCCTTTTAAAAAGTTATATACCTCCCTCCTCTGGAGAAATGTGCAAAAGAAGTGTTCACATGCCATGATGCGCAAACCCCCCAAAGCAAATCAAAAGAGCACAATTCAATATTCGACGTATGACGCTAGTCGTATCTTGTCGGACAAACATAATTAAATAGAAAGCTAACAAGATTAACATGCTTTGTTCTAATTTTAGGTTGACACCTAACCAAAGCATGCAAACTGCTTACAACTCTTTCTAAACCAAGGAATTAAGTGACTTAAGACACTTTTTGATCTAGTTGTTAAAAAGGAGAAGTCACGAGAATTTAAGATGTTGACCTATTTGTTTAATAGTCAATAGGATATCAGGTGTATCTACTTTGGAAACCAAATATTAGTAGACATTGTAGGTACTATGAAATTCAAGGTTTAGAAATAAAGTGAACGATGGAACGGTTATGATAGATCTAGGAAACAACAGTTTTCCTGTTCTTGTTTCTTTGTGTGCTCTTGATTGAAATAAATTTGTATTTTATTCAATCTTGCTTCCTAACTTATATGGAGTTGTTAGGACTCGTTATTATGTTGATCTCTTACAATAAATCTACCCTAGAAAGTGTGTGCATGATTGGAAACTTGAATAAAAAAAAAATGAAATAGCATTTGTCACCTTCCAGTTTATTATTTGGAAGTATTGAGAGAACTAGATCTGTGTATACTTTCTTAGTAGATTTTGTGCTATGTTGTTCTTTGAGTCCAGTACCATTTAGGTACTGTTATTTTGATGCTTGTACCTATTTTAGCTTGCATGTCTCTTAATAGTAAAGCATATGTAAGCATTACTATCAGTATGCACTAGTATTGCTTCACTAGATTAAATAGCCTTATATTTTTATCTTGTATGCAAAGTTTTTCATGAGTAACCAGAGGCTTAGTACCTATTTTTACTTGTTATTAGTAGGCCATAGCCCACTGGTCCCATTGTATTTTGGCTTGAGGATGAAAATCCCCAACCATACACATGTGTGAAAATAGCATGTTTCACTATGTGATTGACTTCTATTTTCCACCATGGAAAATATAATTGTTTCTTTTCACTTATGCAAATGAGAAGTTTATTTCTTATTAGTAAATACTAATATGTTTAGGTGTGATCCTTTTGTTAGCATAATATTCCTTAGGGGAATCATGTTAAGAAATGTCTCACTATCGTGTGCTGAAATTAAATTGTTCGCAAATAAAATAAATTCCTCTTGATTGGTAGATTGTTTGTGAATGATTTTAAATTGAGTGTATGGATTTTTGAGAAGGTTTAGATAACTTTTCATTACTTGCATAGCTACTGGTTGTGTGAGTTATACCTTGCTTGTTTGCTAGTAATTGGTTAAAGAAAACAGAAATTGCTAGAAGAAAATTTCTGCATGATTAATAGTTGTATCATGGGATTGTTTTGATGTTTGTGCTGACTAACATGAGTAAGTTTTGTGTACTGTTATTAGGTACATTTATATTCATGACTTGCTTGTTTAAGTTTAAACATCATGATAGCATTGTTTGCTTCTCTAGCGCGAAAACTAGTTTCACCACTAGAAAATGGTGATTTTTGCTCTAGTATTACCCTCTTTATTTTTATGAGTATATGAGTTGATATAGCATGTTTAGGAAGTTATTACTTCTGTTATCATGCCATGAATTATTTAGTTGCACGTTCTATGGTTATAGGATATGATTATCTCTTATAGCATGCTGGTATAGATTTTTCATACTAGTGTGTTATTTGTGCAGTCCTGTTTTTTTTATGCCTATGTAATAGGAGTTTTTATCTCGTGTGAATATGGTGTTTTAAGGTACCTTTATGATTGGATTCATTGGTTTTTAGCTACTGGTTGTTTGCTAATTGTTCATGATTGATGGATTCCAAAACCTCTAATAAACAATAACCTAGTGAATAAATAGTCTATTCATCTGTGGTGTTGTTTGCTTGCTTATTGGATTTTGTTTAAATGTTTTACCTTAGCATGAGTTTATACTTGTGTTATGATTGTGCTTAAGAGTATCTTATTAAACTAAAAACATCCAACTAAAATCATGAACATATTAAGTGATAGTTGCTTGTGGTGAGTAACACCCACTACCGTGGCTATTGTCATGTCTGTTTGTTAGACCTTAGCAACCTAACCTTTGCACCCACAAGCTATATTTTTAGCTTCTTATATACCTTGTTATGAGAGTGGTACACCACTCCATATGTGTTATGTAAGATGTGGGATATAGCTAAGAACTCATGTAATAATTGACGGTACGTTTCCAGGTAGTTCTGCACTAACATTAATTTTTGTTCAAACTAGGAAACAAAAGTTTTGGACCTAAAACAGTACTGGTGTACTTTGTAAAGTGAATTCACTAATTTAGGGATGTACCCCACCTCCCAAGAAAAGTCAAAGGGGGGAAGCATCTGCACTCCAACACTAACATTGTGTTTGTTGGCCCTCCCTTAGTCCTCGCTTGTGAATCTCGGGGACGAGATTCTTTTTAAGGGGGGAAGACCTGTCACATCCCAATTTTGGAATACCTGTTAACACAATTGTTTTGTTAATTGCTTGACAATTAAACTTTGATTGTGACAATTGAACTTTGTTTGTATTTGTTTGAGTGCAACTAAACAAACTAATTATATAAACTTGCAAACTTAAAAGGATAGCAAAGCAGTGAACTAAGTTTCAGGGATAAAAATATTCAACATATTGTTCCAATGACCTTGGCAATATTTTCTAAAGTAAATATTGATCAAAGAGTTTTCCAAAAACATCTTATGAATCTCATACTTGTTGAATATTATTCCAAGACCTAAATTAAGAAAGAGGAAACACTTAATAAATTTCCCTAAAAAGATTATCAGAAAAAGAGGCATTCTTAAATGCTTCACCAAAATATTATCAAATGTTTTTCCAACCTTGCAAGATTAAAAACAAAGGTATTGGAGAGCATTGACTTGCTATCTCTAGTCACATAAATATTTTGGCAAAGCATTGTTAAAGAAAAGCAAAGTGCCTTATTAAATAGAAATTCCAATATTTCTAGAAACAGAAAACTAAAACAAGTTACTATTGGAAACTTTCTTAAAATGATCTGAAATTAATACCATTGCTTCCTTATATTAAATAAGGAACACACACAAGAGGAGACCAAAATTTGAATCCATTAAAGCCCTGAAAACATGAATTTTCTCCACAGCAACATTTGGGATTTTGAACAAGTTTGTTCTACAAACTTTTTCCAAATGCCATGAAATAAATACCACATGCTCTATATCATAAATAAGGATGAAAAACAAAAGGGCATAAGTTTTTGAATAATTTAAGTTGCCAAAAACCCCTGTTTTCTTGACAGCACCTTTTTGAAATTTGAACATGTTTGTTCTATGAAGTAACTCAAAATGACTTGAATTTTCTACCACACAAGGAACACATCAAATAAGGAATGTGTGCCAAAAATTATCATTTTTGGAAGCTCCTAAGTAGTCTAATAAATTCAATGTCCATTTATGTAAGAATTCAAATTTGAACAACTTTGAATTATCAAGTTTATCTAATTGAGCCAATTTTCACATAGGTTGTGTATCTTAACTAATTAGAATTTTGGGCAAAAGGATTTAAAATTTAAACCTTGTTTGCTTAGTGAAAACATCCTTTTTCAGAGAAGAGAAGGACCTAGTTGTAAATTTTCAGGGACCAATGTGTAATCCGAGTCACACCATCTTCAACCTCTAGCCTCTCTGTAGAGTACAGGAGACCTATGCCCATTGCTTCGATTGGAAGCAATTCGAGGGGATAAAGAGGCCCCCCATGTGGTATGTCTCCCACATGCCCCCTCTCTCTCCCCCTTGAGCATTCCCTTCCCTCTCTCTCTCTAATTAGCCCCAACCCGAAACCCTAGCAATGGAGCTCAACGTCGATTCGACCTAATGTGAGCACGCCGCCGGCCGCCGTGTAGTCCATTAGCTCCGCATCGTCGTGGTAGTCCGCCCTGCCGAAAGAATCGAGGCGGAATGACCGGTGGTGGCCGCGCCGTCCCATTTCGTCTTCGGGGCCGGTGAGCTCCGGCGAGCCATCGCCGTCGCCTCGGCCCTTCCCCGCCCCAGCCGAGCCCTCCTTTGCGCTCATGGTAAGCAGGCGGTTCTCCGTCGCCACTTTCCCCTCTCCCTAAACCCCGAAATCGCCTCTGCGTCGTGGTCACCGTCCATCCGCCGCCGCACGCCGTCGCCGCCGCTCCTCCGGCCTTCCCTGGAAACAGGGCAGCGCCCATTTGGTTCCCCGCAACGAGTGCAACCCGTAGATGCGTTTTTTTCGCGAAATAGTGCACGGACTCGCCGGTTGTGGCCTCGCCGGAGACATTCCGCCGGCGGATGACACCACCACGACGTCGTGCTCGCGTCAGCCCTTGACCCCGCGCGCAATAGAGTCAAACTGGCCAGTGGGGCCCTGCTGTGCTCGCGTGGCAGCCCCGTGGCGGCCAGGCCCGCAGGTCAGCGGCTTTGGCTGGGATCTGCCGCGGTAGGAATAGATCTGGACGGCCCAGATCTGGATCTGGCCCATTAGTAGATCTTTTTCCATTTAAATTGTACAGAATGTTGCATGGTTGCTTTTGGCTCTAAAAACCTACCTAAAAGATGATTTTGACCAAACCAAAAATCACAGTGGTACCTCAACTAATTCTAAACCACCTCCAACTTGTAGATCTACTTTTGGATGAACATTTTTGAAATTAAAAATGATTTGGCAACAGGTACCAGAAACACCAAAATGAGCACCATTTTTATTTTACAACTCAGAATGAAGTGAGGCCAATTGCATTGGAAATCCCTTGAAATTTCCTAACAGGATCATTTAACCTCGTTTCCAAATTCATTGTATTTTTGAAATGGCATGCAATTTGGTAAAACACCAGAGAGCACTTTGGTGATTTTTATAAAATAATTAAAAATGATTTTTGATGCAAACTCAACTGGATGGTCTTGTATATGTTTAGGGCTATCCAAACCTAGCTTGGTTTAATTTTTAGAGCATCCTAGAAAATTTGGTGGACAGATCTTTAAAATGCATGTTTCTGCCATTTTGGCATTTTAAGAAATTAAATTGTGTGATTATGTTTTTGTGTTGTAATATTATTTTCTAGCATGTACAAGTGGTGTGAACTTGTTTTCTAAGTGTTACTTAGTTATTTTATCATGTTAGATTGTGTGGACTTGAGTGTAGAAGAAATAGGATTTTTGTTATTAACATATGATTATTCTCTAGTTAATATTTGCATAGGATTTTTGAGTGATGAAATTATGTGCAAGCACTTGGATTTTTGATTGTATCCAGTACCATTTTGGTACTTATTTTGTGTTGTTATCACCTCTGATAGCTTGCATTTGAGTTGGTAGAAAAGCATGAGTAGTTTAATCATTACTATGAAAATGTTTTGGAAAAATTCCCTCATGTGTGGAATTTTTGGCATTAATATTTGTGGTTGCATAGCCACATATTTTTGGGTGGTGTTCATAGGACCAGTAGCATTTTGATGATGTTGTTATGAGTACTTGACCCCTAAAGTTTTCACTTGTGTGAAAACAATAACATGAGTAGCATTGCCTTGCTTATTTAAGCACCCTATTATTTTCTGCTAGTATTGTTAATGCACTAGATGCTAGTTTAGTTTTTTGTTAATTTTTTAACAAGTGGACCAGAGGCTTTGTGACCTCTTAATGCCTTGTTATGCTAGTGGAACACCCACTGGTTTCATTGCATTTTTGGTGGAAACATTATTTCCCCAAACTAGATGCATTTCTCTTATGAAGTTTCATAACTAATGAGTGCCTAGTATTTTTGCTTTGGGAATTTTTGTACTAAACAAAAATGGGTATGCTTCTGTTTGTAAGTGGTTATAATCATGTGTGGCTGGCTAGGAAAAATCCATCTTTGGAGTGTTGTTTGATTCCTCTAAGTAATGCCCTTTTTATTACTACTAGTATGTAGGAGTTGCCCTGCAAATTGATGCATTGTTTTGCTTAATGGGATATTTTTGTTATAGCAAGTATAGATGTTTTTCACTCCTGTTTTTATAACATGGACCCTCTGGTTGTATTCCAATTACTTGATTGAAATGCATCCATTGATTCTTCATGTTTAAGTAGTACTAGTTTCCTTAGCAGTTTTTTGTATTGAATTATTTTTCCTGCCAACTTGTGTTGGGTGGATAATTGTGTATCCTTGCATGAGGACATGTTTTCATTCCCATTATGATAACATGGTTCCTTGTTTGCATTTTAATACTTTGCTTATAATGCATGCTTGCATAGCAAACTTTTAGTAGAAACATGTCTATAGGATTCCTCCTTTTTAGCCATTGTTTCTATTGTTCTCACTATGAGAATTGTGTGTTTTGTGATGAGTCTATTACCTTGTTGCACTTATGTAGGCACTGATTTGTAAAAGTAACTTTTGCAAATCATGTGTCTCAGTTATTCTTGATGAGAATTTAGGCTTAGTAGCTTAGCTACCTTATTCTTTTTGTTGTGTGGTTGATAGACCCATTGCCATGCTTATTTTTGTGCATGTTTTATACACTCTTAGTAGTCTCACCTTTGTGAAACTAAGTGTATTTTGGGTTTATTAATATCTTGGTATGAGAGTGGCACACCCACTGAATCCATGATATTAAGGTTGTGAGTTATGTTCCTCCGACCTTGAGCTGTCTTATTAAATGGCATTTCTGTCAAGTATGTTTGTTTGATTGTTTGCCTCCATTAATAATTGTGTGATTGGTTATTATTAGTTTCCTTGCTGTATGTATTGTTATGTATGGTTGCTTGCCTTGATTGGTTCTGAATGTGTGTCCTTTATTCCTTTTACGGCGTTAGAAAACGAAGAGGAAGGAAGTGTCGTGAAGCTCTGTTTCAAGTTCCAGTCACTCCAGAACCAGGGACACAAGGAGATACCAGGCAAGCCATCCTGATGCTTGCTGATACAATACTTACCATTATCTATCATGCATGTTTTACCTCTGAAGTTTTACAAAAACTTGATTATCAAAACTATTTTTGAGGTGGAATTTACTACTATACTATATTATAGGTTACTATTATGCCAGTAGTTAAACTTGGTAATACCAAGCCCATAAGCCACCATATGGTATTTATTACCATCAAATATACTAGTCCCTAAGTGGACACCCTAAAATTGTGATTTTACAAAACAAAGGCTTTACGGAAAAACCCGGAGAAAAGGCGGATCCTTGTTCTCCGGAGGAAAGTGGAAGTGGTCATTTTTGAGAAAGTGGTGTTTTCAAAAATGACACATAACCTAGTCTTCGCCGGACAACCTTTACCGTACTGCCACCCTACCCCAACATGGGCAAGGGGCTTAACTTGAAGTTTGTTCTTATTAGTGTGTGCTATCTCAATGTGCTATAGGGGATGCGATCCTCTGAACCGAATGTCGTGGAGACATATAAAGTGTGGGATTAATTTTCCCTCCGGATGCATCAGTTAAGGCATCCTGGCTTGGCGAGGATTAGCTCGGTGCCGGGGGTGTGGTAAAACTCAACTGAGAGATAGGCATATACTAACTTGAACATAGTGGATGGTTATGATCAGATACCTGATGTTTACATACTGTTGTTACAGTCCGTGATTGTTCACGGGAGGTGTACTGGATCTGGTGGATGTGTACACCTCTGCAGAGTACAACTTTTTCGAAGAAGCCGCGTCCTCGGATATGGACAGTTGAATGGCCATGTAGCTAGCATTGTGTCAATGTTTTCAAAAGAGAAAGTTTTTGAAAAGGAATTGTATTTGTGAAATACTGGAAATGATGAACTTGTGAAGTTCGGAAAGGAATGGAAACTTATACCGTGGAGGTATCGTCGATGATGAAAAGCCAGATGATGTTATACAAAACAAAATGTTTTGCAAAGAAAACCTTTTCTACTCTAAGCAAGAATTCTGGAAACTGATTCCAAGAAGTTTTGCAAAGAGAAAATATTCTTTAACAAAGTTTTACAAAAACACTTGTACATGTGATATCGACAAGAGAAATAAAACTATATTATTTTCTTCTGAAGTATCTTCTTCAACAAAAATACAGAATAACCTGACTGCAACTGTGGTGTCATCATATATGAACACCATTGATAGTGAACCCTATTTATAGGCTACCTAATCCACCATATAAGCATATTTGCATGTTGGTGAGTGACATGATGGATGTCTTGCTGAGTACATTCAAATGTACTCATTATGGTTTCGCCCCTGGTATCTACTTATCAGATTTTGGAGAAGGAGCCTCCAAAGGATATCTATGAAGAGAAGTACGGAGTTGACGGCTTTGCGAACTAGGATCGTCTCCGGGTCAGCAGCATGTAGGTTAAGGCGTGACTTGGGCTCAACTACGTTGTGTTTTATTTGTCTTCCGCTGTGTTTGTTAAGTGCCTGCCCTTTTGGCAGTTGTGCTAGACTTGATCATGTGATCATTTGTGTAATACCTTTATGTATTCGTGTAATGGATGATGTATTTATGTGTGCCAACTGTGTATGTTGTTCACGACTGATCTTTCTGGGATCGTGAATGTATGCATACGTAGGGTTTCAGACTGCCGGTCTGGGGTCCTTACACAGCCCGCCCGGGTTCGAGTCCCAGCTGCGGCATACTCGAAAAATCGAGTCTCAGCTGAGGAATACTCGAATAAACCGGGTGTCTCATCTACCTATCAACGTAGAATCAAGGGAGGGATCATTCCCCCTTTGGTCTTCTTATAAATGTGCACAGCAAACACATGGTACATTTTGTAGATGTGTTCTTCGCTAAAATATTACACAGGAAGCCAGTAGATATAATCTTTAATCAAATGGCGAGACCAGCCAACATCCTTTTTGATGCACCAGACGACGATAATTACTGTAGCAGACCATTACTAGTGTCAAGTTGAATAGTGTGCTAATAAATCATGGGGTAATGGCGTAATGCAGAATACTAGCTAAGATGTCTAGATGCAAGTATCAACATGAACTAACAGCAAAAAAACTGCATGTTGCTGATGTCTATAAAGAAAAAACAGGATTGGTCAGCAAGACGTGTTACATGGTCAGCTTTGGTTCTTTCCCGATAAACGAAGCATTACTAACAATGACTAGCAAATGCAGATCGATAACAAAAATAAAAGTTTTCTTGAAAGATAGCAATTTGTAACTGACCTTAATTGCAAAGAATTGAGCATTGCCCTAACACTGACCCAGTCATTTCAACCTATATTATTTGAAGAGAAGTCCAATATTAATTACCACAAAGATATTTCACCCTAAGAAATACGAGTAGTAAAAATATGAACTCTGAAAAATGCACATAGAGTATGAAGAGAATATATTAGTGAATCCAAGCTTCAGATTATATTGAACTAACAGATATTAAACCACTCATATTGATGAAGACATCTAGTTTGACAAAATGAATCATAAACCTACTTCTACCACATAAATGGAAAGAACAGGAGCAAGAAGAAATATTTCTGAAGTATACCTGTAAACAGGGGTATATGTGTACCAGTGCACTAAAGACACAGTTGTCATAAAAAATTACACAACATTGACAGTACATGTATCTACCATGGCGCAGAATCACCAAAACAAATCTGGTCCACAGACCGAGAAACAAAAAGGTAAACCGTGATGTGAGCTAATTCAAATCCTGGATAAGATCAACATCTAGGCCTCCGGTTGTGGAAGACGACTTCGTGGATTGGTGGTCGCTGGTCCTACACTCCACCCCTCGTCTGTTGCGCAAAGGCACCTCGACGATGATTATGCTCATGACATGGTGGATCTGGAAACAACGGAACGCAATCGTCTTCTAAAACGTGAGTCCTTCAGTTAGCGCTTTGATGGGAATCATCAAAACCGAAGCTCGAGAATGGGTGAGCGCTGTGGCCCGAGGCCTTGGACAGCTTCTCTCATAGTTTAGGTCGCTGAGTGTTGTACTGTGTGGGGTGGCCTCTTCTGTAGTCTTGTACATAAACTCTTTTTCTATCAAATGCAATGAAACGCAAAGCTTTTGCGTTTTTGCGAGAGAGAAAAATTACTGTTAGTAGTAGCTTTTGGGTATTTGTGCTATTTGTTTCTCAATGTATTACACAGATTTGGATTCAATAGATCGGTCGATGGCCAAACTGGATCTTAAAAAATAAAATAAAGTAACCTCGAACTTGAACTATGTAATTTTCAGGCCTTGGAGATCAAGCAATTACAGCAATTTTCCAACTTGCTCTACTCATGAGTTCCACATGACAGAAGGTGCTGGCAGCACGTCACCACACATTAGAAGTGGAATGCGCACCTTTTAGATTGACAAGACACGGTGGAAGTTTTCCTTGAACCTGTACATGCGACTTAGCTTTACAAAACTTTTAGTGTTTACCACAAAATAATGATGCAGGAAACTAAAGGTGGTGTGAGAAACAAATGTCTCAACCTAAGTAAGAACCAGAGCCATCAAATGGTCAAGAGGAAAGAAGCCAAAAATGGAAACCAACAACATCCTATTAATACATGCTCATGCTAAAGCCAGAAGCACCTCCTGCACAAGCACTGGACCCACTTGAGATGCCTTTGTTAATTAGAAGCATGGGTTCTAGTATCATGCGGTGATGCATAATTATAACATGAAAGCCATATTAGACCGGTTGAAAATTAGAAACTACCTTACTGTAAACCAGCACTATTTTTCCCTCCGTGATACTACTCTAATAAAGAGCCCTGGAATCCACTGTAGACTGAGCCCCATCAGACCTAGATGCCTCACATAACCTGGCTAACAAAACAATTGCATAGATGCCAGTGACCAGCCTTTTGGTCCACAAATATTATTAGAAGTTGGAAATTCAGAAAGCCCCAATATATGGGATAGGTCACCATCTTCACTCAAAGAAGAGAAAAGTTATGCCAATACCTTTTTATAAACTAATCAAAAGGAGACTTCAGCATCGTTCCAGATCAACTTGCAGCCCTGCCTATAAATACCCTCCCCTTAATGTATACCAGAAGCACCTCGATAGCTAGCTGGGAGATGAAGACTGAAGGGTTCACTGCCGCAAGGGCCATGCACAAAGAGGCAGAGAGTGGAATGCAGCCAAGGATGACTTGCCGACAGCACAGATTTAGGTGGTAATCTAGACATGATTCCCAGTTGCCCGGCAAGTCCGTCCTTGGCTACACCTTACTCTCGACCTCTTGTGTCTTGCTCTTGCATGGCCTGGAGAAACTTGAATTTGCCCGGTGTTTCTTCTTCCATAGAGGTAACACTAATCGCATGTTAGAAAACTACCAACTGTCAGGCTTGCAACAAATTGATGCATGTGTGCAGGGAATAGTATTAGACATAAACTCCATGCGGTGCCAATAAAAATGAACTGCATGTTGTTGACCTGCAATACTCAGGCTAGTAGAGCATTTTGATCATTCAACATCACTAGCTTAGAAAGACAAAGTACGCAGATAAAATCAACAAAACAAATATGCCAACAGCAGTGCCTTTCCAGCGTGATTATTGAGATAATACATATACTTACAAATTTCACGGTATCTTGGTGTTTGCATGTCTTTGAGATTATGTAGTTGAAATTATCATTCAGATACGGGCAAGATTCATGGTATGGCACTACACTATCCATCATGGAGAGCATGCATATAAACACAGAATATTAATAAAAATGAATTGCTAACCCTTAATTGAAGCTCATGGAGAAATCCCTTTTTTATCAAAAAAAAAATTAAAATAAAAGAGATCAGAATGAAACTATACATCACAGTATATGAAAGAGACTGGTTTATGTTACTCTAAAGCACTTAAGCAAATGTAGCACTTTTTTTCTTCATCCAGGCAGAAGAAGCATAGCATTACTTAGTTCACAAAGATTAAAAGTAACATATTCTAAACAAGGTGCAGTGCATTAATTTGCCAACTAAGGACTAGCCAGGATATCAGTATAAGATCCAAAAGGCTGGCGAAGAACAAGTTTCATGTATTTTACTCCCTCAGTTCCAAAAAATAAAACCACGACAAGAATTATGGAACGGAGGTATTAAATAAATTTAATAGATAGTGAAAAATAGCAAGTTACATTTCACCACAGGAACTAGTAACCCAGGTGAAGGGAAAGAAATACTGGAAGAAATGCGTCCTACTAACTACTCCCTCCGTTCCATGATATAAGATGTTTTAGGGATTTTACATGTTGTCTAGATTTGGACTAAAATGAGTGGACATATACGCTAAAACATGTCTAGATTCATGTGTATATATGTGAATGTGGAAAATGTCTAAAACATCTTATATTGTGGAACAGATGGAGTATTAAGTATTAGCGTAACATAATAGAGGATACTTTGACCAAAGGCACATGTATCTCTGTTTCACAGAATAATTAAAGGATGGCTCAGGACAAAACAGTTCTTTTGCTGATGCTAATTCATACAATAAGTGGTGCAGCTATAAAGGAGAATCAAGTGACTTTTTTGGTCGTTATATCTATGGCAGATCACGACTACCTCCTCTTTCCATTCCCTACCAAATGTGTGCTTAGATAATAACTTCCATTCTTTGCCCATGACAGGAAATGCGGAATAGTGACATGCAGCTGTGTGATAACATAAACTGATTTTTTTCCATTTCCCTCACAACGAATCACTCCTGTGTCCTTATAAGTTTGCTAACATCAGATATTGGAGAGATATTGCCATGCATACTGAATGATCCTGGGAAGCACTCATTCAAAAATGCATACATAATAGATACCTATTTTGTAAGATTGGTACCTATTGTAGTCAACTCGGAAACAAGTCTACTACGCTGAAACAGCAAAGTTGACCATATGCGATTCCATCCAGCTGAGATTTATCATCAAATTCTCAGGGATAATCCTGGCGTATCTCATGCTCCACTTCAGGTTCTGTTCTTTGCAAGTCTGTTGCAGGAAAACTGATAGCTGGTGACTTACAATAACCTAGAGACAGGGCACTATTATGCTGGCAGAATATAAGTAAGAGTATAATTGTGATGTGGCAGAAGGAAGATTCCAACACACTGTGTATAGCTTATAACACTGTTCAAGAAACTAGTATAGCAATGTCACGTCCAGACAGGGTAGTTGTTTTTAATCTATGTCAAGGAGAGGCAATTTTGTGGCACAATACACACTTGGGATGCAAACCAAAATGATCAATCATAAAAAATTACATAGTGTTTTTGAAAGTGACCATTATTGCATTTAACAGTGGGAATCCAACTATTGATAAAACTAATCTACTTTTTCATTGCTGGACTCATATTTAAATTTTGAAGAGCAATCATGGTATTCTTACTTAATTGGATGCATCCTCTCGCGCTAGTCAAGATTCATTACTGTGTTTAAGTTTATTCAGCGCTATTGATAAATTGGATCGCTGCTATTTGAGCAAGACACACTATATAAAATCATGTATTCATTCTTAATCCAGACCAATTATACAATATGGAAATATGTAGCTACCTCGTGTGGGCTATACCATCCCTAGGTCCAGCACTTGCATATTTGCATCATTTTCACTGTAGCACATCTCATATCACCACCGTAGAACAATCTACAGAGATGCATGGCCTGATCTACATAGACGATATGCCCGTGGCAATGAACAATGCATAAAAATGCCTATGTCACTGGAAGTCGGGCTCTACAAAATGCAAGTGTCAGTAATATCTGCTAGGCAGTATGCAATATGACCATGGGATTTGTTTTTCTTTGTGAAATGGTCACCGTGGGGATTTGTGAATTGTGATTTGTGACGCAAATGTGTATCTCATCAAACCTCAAGGCTACATCACAGCAAATAGTGTAGTCTAATATTTTAGTCGTACAAGACTGCAAGTAATCCATAATCAATAAACATTGTTGTTCAACTTGGCTGCCTAACCGAATCCCTGACTGACCTAACTCTTCTATAAACACTATCCATGTATTGTTATTTGTTTCACTATAACTTTTGCCCAATAACAGTGTTGTTGGAGCAATAGAGGGGCCTGGAGGAGATACCTGGCTAGCTACCGTCTCTGCATATCCAATCGAGACCCAATTGGGCCTAAAAGCAAAGCAATCCAGCTAAACATCCCGTGACGAAATCCAATTCGACAGGAGAGCTCGTATGTGCGTGTCCACCCGTCAGTCCCATCTGACCAGATCAAACGGCGTCAAAATCCTCATGAACGACCGGATCGACTCGCATTTGCGTACCACTCACACGCTCACCAGGCGTGCGCGCAACGTGTTCGATTGAAAACAGATTCTCGCTGTTATTGCCAATTACCCTGCAGATCCCGAAAAACAAGTTGCAAAAAAGAGCATCAGAGATTCGCAACCCTCGTGGCCGCTGCTCCGATCCAGCCATCCAGGTAGAATGGCCGCGACTTGCGCGCGCGTGCATGCGTATTCGTACGAGGGAAGAGGTAGCGGGGGACACACCTGGAGAAGCTGTTACGGCGCCGCCACTGTATCCGCTGGTTTCCGTCCAGTTGCGCCCGCGTCGCTTGCTCCGGCTTGCCCGGCCGCACTGGAAGAGCGATCCGCCGCGCGCCGTACCTTCCGCACGCTGCGGTCTCACCGCGACCACGCAAATCCAAATGGGCGCCACTCGCCGGCCTCATCGAAACCCTCGCGGGCCGCGTGCGACGGCGTGTCGCGGACTCGCGGTCAAGGGGAGAAGGGGCAAGCGTGGATTTGGCTGCCGTGGGCGCGCGAGGCACTGTGGCCGCCTGACCGGGCCGCGGCGACGCGAGAGCGTGGGGGCGGTGCCTTTTGGATTCTGCGTGTTTTACGGCAGAACCCCTCGAAGAAAAATATATTTCACTGACATGCCCCAAGTTGCGCACATTTTCTTACTCATTTCTCTTTTTTTTAGAATTCCAGAGTTTTTATTCAACAAATGCATTCCTGGAGCAGTCAGCCAACTCTCGGTCCGTCGAATCGTGCAAGCATTTGGCAAAAAGATGAGCTGGGGATTAGCTGATCTTATTACATGTTGAACTGAAAAAGATTAAAAAAAGACTAACAAAGCTTTTTAATCTTGTCAAGCACCGGTGCAATTACCGATCGCGATGCCTCTCTCGAAGTGACAAATGTTAACACCTCATGGCAGTTCGTTTCAACGATCACCTTCTGAATCCCCGCGGAGTTGCAAAGCGGACACAATCTCTTATGCTCTGTTTGGATATAGAAAAACCGGTAGGAATTGAATTGTACTAGGAATTCCAAATCTAAGATAGAAAGGAAATGGGCTCTAATTCGAATTATGTTGTTTGTTTGTGCATGGAATTTGTGTTTGGAATCAAAGGGTATCACCCAGTTCCTCTTTGGATGTGCAAACCATGGTATTCGGGTTTTTTAGTTTGGACTATATTGTATTTTAGCAATAGACCAATCAAACCAATTTGATGTTTTCTTGAGTTTGACCTTAATTACTCTGAAACCTGCATAGATCGATCGAATTGTATTTTAGCAGTACAAAATTTTGAGTTCACTCTCTCATATTTGTAGGAAAAGGGACATGGAAGAACAAGGTAGGGAAGTGCCATGGTCAGCGAGGGACAGGGAAGATCCCTGCTTGGGGCGGACTAGGCAGAGGCCGACGAGCCATTCCCTCCATTTTTGACCTCTTGCCCCCGCCATTCTTGCCGATCTAGGGTTTCAGCGCGCATGGGAAGGCATGGTGCCATGGTGGAATAGGGAGAGAAGGGAGGGGAACGGGAAAGGAAGAGGACATCGAAGCATGGGAGGGAGTAGGCTCACCGGTGTTGCCGTCAGTTTCTACTAGGAGGGCCCTCGAGCGAGGAGCGGACGAGGAGGCTCACGTGTACGAGCGCAGCAGGGAGGGAGGAGGCTCACGGGTCTGAGGGACTTTTCCACGCGATTTTGTGGTGCGGGCCTTGGACACTCGCCGCGCGTGCGGACGCTCGGTTGGGCCTCACGCGGAATTTGTTTTTGTTTCTGTCGTCCAATTCCTATACCACTCCAAACAACGGAAAGCGGGTATGCAATTACAGACCTAATTCTGGGACGTTTTTTCCTACATCCAAACAGGGGTTAGTGACAAAGCCTCCATAACGAGGGGATTAGTAACCCCATCATATGATTTACTCCACGCTCCAAGGAAGGTTGTAGCTGATCGACCCACTCCACCTACACTGCTTACTTCCGCAGCAAAGTTGGTAACATTGTCAGCATTAATCTTAATTCTTCTACGTCAGGTGGTCTCCATCCATGTCCCGGTAGCATTTTGTAAGATTGTAAGGAATGTCCAAAATAGCAAACGGTTCTCTAATATGAAGCACGGCAGTAGAAGGATTATACCCTTCACTATCACGTGACCATCGATTTCTCGAGTGCCAAATGGACCACATAACTGAAATGAACTTTGATCTATCTCCATCGGTGAAGCTAGGATCACATAAAATGTCACGAGCCCACGTTCGAGGATGAAAGTATGACATTCTGGCATCCAGTCGAACAAGGGCCTCGTCCTAGAATAGCTTCGCATGTGAGAAATGCATAAGTGCATGCATTCGGTCTTCCTCTCCCCCCCCCAAGTGCATATTACATATACTCAGCAACTTGATATGATGATACTTAAGAGTGGCTTCATCCGGGAAAATACCTCCGGCTACTCGCCACCAAAAGACAGGTATTATTTGGCATCACATTGAGTTTCCATAAAGTTTTAACATATGTCATTTGTCATTCAAGTCCTAGTATACTCCATCTCCTTTCGAGTTGCACGCCCTTTTTGAGTCACCAAGGCACGGTATGCTTTTGATGTCTTCAAACGTCTACCGTAACAGGAGATTATAATGTTGACGTTTGGGTATGACGTAATGGAACTGAGATCGTTCAATAATAGTACCTAACTCCTCCAGACGATAGAGAGATATGTCCTCTGGACTTTCTCAGTATCACCGATGTCAACCAATCGTGTGTCCATAAATAGTGTGATTTATCACAAGGACATCGGGGATATGTAAGAGAAAAGAGAACGTTATAGGTACGAGTTTTATATGTGTTATGATCAAAAGAGTTTGAGCATACTAGATCACATTGTCTCACCTCGTGATATAGTTTGATGGAGGGGTTAACCTCTTGGGTTGCCCGATCTTCACGAATTGGCCAAGAACTCAAGAACATGGCGAAGAACACAAAGTGGGGGTCGAGGAGTGAAGATAACTAGCGTGAAATGAAAGACTCGATCTCCCATCAACTAAGCCACAACGCCCGCCTACGGAACGATCAATCCAACCGAACTCACCTTATAAGAAACCAATTTAACACTCGTGGCCGGTCCACCACGCCAATAGAACCTCAAGGGTTAGTTGAGAAGATTGGAAAGTTCCTAGTTGAATCCCAAGGGGAAAGGGTAGGTAATTTGATGTAGCCTTGATACGATCCTAGATACACATCATAGGAGTAGGCTTGATACGATCCTAGATGCATTTTCACTCACCTAATTCGGAGTTCATTCGCAAAACTTATGTGAGTTTTCATGTTGGAAGTTTTACCGGGTGTTCCTATTTGAGAGGTCTAAAACTTTACCCATTTGGTTTTATCTTCCTTTGGTGTACAATGATGTTTCTCTGCATATTATTGTAGATCTTGTTGTGGTGATTTCAACGAGCCCAAGATCATCAAAAACGGAGTCCGGATGAAAAAGTTATTGCAGTTTTCGTGTTGTTGTTTTTGTTAGTCTTGCGAGGGGCGGAAATTCCGGTTCAAGTTTGAACCGGAAATTCCGGTTCCGGTTGGCATCTGTCCCTCCACTCCGGAGTTTTTGCTCGAAAACGGCTAAGGACCGGAGTCAAAACTTTCTGGAGTGAACCGGATTATTCGGGGCATACCGGATATTCCGGTTTAGGCAGTTTTCGGACCATATTTCTCACTGGAGTGAACCGGATTATTCACTTCGGACCGGATATTCCTGTCGGACCGGATTATTTGGTCCAGTTTTGAACCGGATATTTCGAAATATTCTGCTCAGACTGCACACAAAACGGCTAGTTTTTGTGGGGACCTATTTAAGGGGGCTTTCTTCCCCATTGGTCCCCAAGTCTTCCAAGCACGATTTTTTCCCTCTCCCCCACCATTGTTGACCCTGGAAAGCTTGCCCCTCTCCCAATCCCTCCTATGATTCTTGCATATTTTTGAGGGAGAAGGTAGAGGAGATCTAGATCTACATTTCCACCAATCCATCTTCCTTCTTAGTGAGGGAAACTTAGTAGATCTTGATCTTGGAGTTCTTGGTGTTTCTCCTCCATTGTTCTTCCTCTCTTATTCCCCCATAAGCATTTGTTGCTTTGTTGGAATTTGAGAGTGAAGTATTTGAGCACTTGTGCTCTTGCCATTTGCATCGGTTTGCTCTCTCCACGAGGATTCGTGGAAGTTGAAAGTTTGTGAGCTTGGTACTCTTGGGTCTTGGACCCTAGATGACTTGTGGTGTTCTTGGGAGCCTCCAATTGAGTTGTGGATGCGTGCCCCAAGATTGTGGTGACACCGAGAGCCTCCAATTGAGTTGTAGATGCGTGCCTCGGGTTTGAAGGTTGCCAATAGTGGAAGGTGAACTAGGCCTTTGTGGCGGGGTTCATCGGAGAATAGGGTGAGGCCTTTGTGGCGTTGAGTAGGCCTTCGTGGTGAGCTCACACCCCTCCAACGAGACGTACTCCCCATTGTGGGAGGAACTCGGGAATACATCTTCGTCTCCGTGTGCCTCGGTTATTTCTATACCCGAGCTTTTTACTTATGCAATTTACATTGTGATAGCCTTCGAGGTTGAAGTTATATATCTTGCTATCACCTTGTTACTTGTTTTGCTTAGCATAAGTTGTTGGTTCATCTAGTTGACCCTAGAATATTTAGGTTGTATGCTTGTTAATTTAAACACCTAGTTTATTTCCGCATTTAGCAAGCATTAACCGGAAAAGTTTTAATCGCCTATTCACCCCCCCCCTCTAGGCGACGTCGTTGTCCGTTCAATTGGTATCAGAGCCTCGTCTCTATTTATTAGGCTTTACATCCTAGAGAGTACGATGTCGTTTAGAGAAATAGAACATGATCCCGCTTTTATATTCTATGGTAGAAATTATGATGTTTGGAAAATTCGCATTCTTAATTTTCTTGAGGACATGGGTCCAAAGTATGTTAAGAGAATTGTAGATATGGATTTTCCTCCTCCAAAGGATTCTCAAGATTTATCTTTAGAGGATGAGGAAAACTCTTATCTCGATACTCTTGTATCTAATGGTCTCTTGTGCATTTTGAGCGATGTAGTTATTGAATCAATCATGACTTTTCGGAACGCTCATGAGCTATGGACAAAACTTCAAGATATATATGATGTGTCAAATATTATTGAGGATGATTGTTCTCCATCCACTTCCGGCCGTGATGAGTTCACATCTTTCTCCACTCCACCAACATGTGATTTGTCACAAGGTAATGATTTGGTGAGTGGTGATAGAAATTGCATTGTAGATAGTGAACTTACTATTGAGTATACTTCATCTGTATCTCATTGCAACATTCTATCTTTGGACTTAATCTCTTCTAACACTCAAAATTCCTTACATGCTAGTATTGATAGTCCTTGCATATCATGTAATAGTTGTTAAACTAAATCACATGATGATATGCTTCCTATGTCTTGTTTTCATACAAACAATGCTTCCATTTCCTCTAGTACTTGTGTGGCTAACAATGTAGAGGAATCCCAACTTTTGTTGGAACAAGACATGGACCTCAATGGAGCCTCATGCATTCTCTCTTCATCACCTTCCTATCCTCACTTGTGCCTTATGGCTAGGGATTCAAAGGTATCTCCACCTTTGGAACCCACTACATCTTGTGATGATGAGGATGAGGATTTATCTTGTGGAGAGTATGAGGATGAGGCCTCCTTAATGGAGAAGGGTGAGTTGGTTCTTCTTGATCTCCCTAAAAGTAGTAAAGCTATCACTCCTTTTAGTGAAATATTGGCTTTTGCTATTTATAGCGCTAAAATCATTGAAACTAAAGGTGAGATTGAAAGAAGTGATGCCGATGAAAAGGCATCCCTCACTACGTCTCTTGAGGAAGAGTATGAGCTCCGAGTTACTCTTGAGGAGAAACTTGAATCTATAGAGGAGCTCTATAATGAACAAATAACCTATCTCACTAAAGCACGTGACCATACCAATGCTAAATATAAAGTGCTTAAAAATGAAAAGGTTGAATTTGTTGTTGGAAATGCTAATCTAATTGAAGAAAACTCTAGGCTAAATAATGAGCTTGCCAAGTTATCTTCTTCTATTTCAAATGATGCTTATGCTACTAACTCCACATCTTGTGAATCATCTATTTTGAAGGAGAATGTTGAGCTAAGGGCTCAACTTGAGCTAATGACTAGCAAGTATGGGAAATTGGAAGAAAGTCATGAAAAGCTATCTAGCTCTCATGAGGATCTTCTAGAATCCCATACCAAGCTAAAATTGGCTCTTGAGGCTATCACTACAAAGGTGACATCTTGTGAGCCTCATGTGGGTACTAGCACAATATCTTCTAATAATGCTATATTGACTTGTGCTCGTATTAGTAATTCATCCTCCCATAATGTTTCTACATCTTGTGATGAATTGCTTTCCTTGCCTTGTTTCTCTAACAATGAAGCATATACTTCCTCTAGCTCTTGTGTTGTTTCTAACCATGTAGAGGAAAATAAAGCGCTCAAGGCCCAAGTCACTTCTTTGAAGAAAGACTTGGAAAAGTGTCATGAAGGGAGTTCCACACTTGACAAGATGTTGAGAGTGCGAAGACTTCCCAATGACAAGAGTGGACTTGGATTCAACTCCAATATCAATAACAAGTCCATTATTGACAAGAAGAAGGGCCAAGAACAAGAAAAAGATTCGGCCAAGATTTTTTGCTTCAAGTGCAAGAATGAAGGGCACCATGTTAGATCTTGCCCTTTGAAGAAGAAGCAACTAGGGAAGCGGCCTCTTGTTCAATCTCTTGCTCAACCACGAGTTGAAAAACGGTCACCTCCTAAGAAGACTCAATCCAATGCTCCTCTTGTTGAGAATCCTATTGAGAAGAAAGAAAAGAGTCGATGTTGCTACCTTTGTCGCAAGAAGGGACACTTTGCTTCTTCATGCACTAATGGTACATTATCCAACCCTATACTTGTTGATGATGTTTATTCCATTAGGAAGGATAATGTGGGAAATGTGTTTGCCAAGTATGTTGTGTAACGCCCGGGGTTTTCCCCAATTAGTTTGGTTGTTGTTTTTCTCTTTGCATCGTCATGCATCATATCACATGGCATAAATAAAATTATTTCTACCATATTCTAAATGGTTAAAATTTGTTCCCTAAATCCCTAAACCACTTCTCCTTTTTTTTTCTTTACCTGAAAAAAAATAAAAAAAATATATATTTTGGGTGGCAGGCCAGCCTAACCAGGCCAGCCCACCACCAAACCCTAGCAAACCCTAAGCCCACCCGCACCCAACACCACACGCACACAACAGACTCACGCACCACACCCAGACACCACGCACCCCAACGCACACCACACCACGCACACAACTCACGCACGCCACAGCACACAACACACGCACCGCACACACACGGAAAAACACACGCACCCACGCACGCGACGACAGGAGGGGATCGATCGATCCCCTCGCTGCTTTCTTCCTCCCGAGACCCAGCGCCGCCAGGAGCGCCTCCTCCGCCTGGCTCCCGCCCGCCGCCGGTTCCCCTCGTCTCCCGTCGCCCCTCACCTCCCCATCGACCGCCGCCCTCTTCTGCGGCCGGCCGCCCTCCCTCCGAGCTCCCTCCGCCCTCCTCCAGTCGGCCATGGCCGCCGCCGGCCCATGGTCCTCCTCCCCGCCGCCGGCCGTCGCCTTCCTCTCCCCCCCACGCCTCCTTCTGCTCCTCGCCCCCTCTTCCTCACAGCAGCTCCGAGCCCTCCGTCTCCGTTACGTACGTCGCCGGCCCTGGTAGGCGTTGCATCGCACCGCGGGAAAGTCCATGGAGGTGGTGGTGCGTACGGTTCCCGGCGTCCGGAGCTGCTTTGCCGCGCTCCCCCTCCCCGTCATCCAAGCGCTCGAGCGCACCGCCGCCGCCGGCTCCCTCCCTGCCGTCCTAGCCCTCGAGTTGCGCACCCCCGACCGGGCACGCTGGCGCCTCGCGTGGGCAGGCGCCGTCTCCGCCTCCCCCAATGCCGTCGAGGTTTCTCAGCAATTTGCTGCATGTATTTTTGTTACCTGACAAAACAAAAGCATCGCTAAGTGCTGTTTCTGTGTTGCCAAAAGCCAAATTTGTTTCTGTGGAGCCAATAAGCGAGGAGGACTGGGAAATATTGGAGCTTAATTCAGAGTTGGCTGAAGAGGCCATTTTGAAACAGTGACACCAATGCTTGTGTGCTGGCCGTATTTTGTGCGCGTCCACAACCTCGAAGATGGAATCGCCAAGGTCTACTTCCTCGACGAACCGTGAACGCCTACACCGCCGCCGATGGACTTGTTTGTGGTGGCCGCCTTCGTGCGTGTCCACGAGATCCCAACGACCAAGAGACATCGACAAGTACACGGACGCCATGAAACCCATCGACCTCGAAGGTGTGACGTGTACCTCGGATGCGCCGAGATCTCCACCAACCCCGAAGAGTGGTGCTCGAATACTACTTCCACTACTTCCTCGACGTCGACTACTTCCTCTACTATGACTCCGTCGACTACTTCGACTACTACGCCTACTTCGGCTACGGAACGGGAACGACGACGTGAACGACTACTTCGACTACGGCACGAGAACGACTACTTCCGCTACTACATCGACATCGGAACGTCTACGCCCCCGACGTCGACTACGCCTACTTCGACTACCTCGACGACGACGCGAGAACGTCTACTTTCCATCCTTCCTCGCCGCCGTCTATCTCCCTCTTCGTCGTCGTCTTCTTCTTCACCCCGAAGACACCGGCGCCGAACCCGAAGATCCTCTCCACACGTGCGAACCCAAACCCTTATATATTTATGCCATATTTTCTATAACATGTCATCTATTTTTATAATTATCATGTCATCATGTTGCATCGCATTTGGTGGGTTCGGGTAATAGTAATGACACCTAATAATTAAATATGGAATGTGTTGGGAATGTTGTTATATAATTGTCCCTATTCCATTTAACATTGACTAGCTCATTTTTTTTATCTTGTTTTTGCCATGTTAAATCAACATTTAATGTTGTGGGTAGATAAACAACTTGAACCAATTCCTATTTCTCCGGACTCCAGTTCCGATTAAATTGCTTAAGTTGTTTCCCCTGTTGCATCTTGCCATGCCATGCCTATAAAATAGGAATCATGCTGGATCTTTTGCCGTAGTAGTAATTGTTGCATCCGGTGTTTCTTTTAGTTCGTTGCTTCTTCCCGGATAGGACGTTGAGATGATGTGAGCAACGACAAGTTCTGCTACCTTGCGGGATCTCAGGCAAGTATACTCACTTGCTGCCATATGGCTGCCTTTCATCACTTGTTACCGATTCTTTCCGTTGTTCTTTTCTGCTAGCCTTAGTAGTAGTTGTTTCTGTTACGAACCCATCACATGAATCCCTTAACCTTGATATTGCCTCACCTCCATACCCATAACCATTGCTTGTTGCCCGTGTCCTACTAGCATGCTTAGGGTTGCTTTTGCTCGAGTCTGTTGTCGGTTACTCCTTTTACTATTATTATTGTATCGGGGGCTCGATGTTAATCAATCAATCCTGTTAATGCTAATGGTAATAATAAACTTGATGATAAGGCACCGGCAGGAGGCCCATGGGTGGTTTTGAGGCCTGCTAGTGTCGCCCCCTAATTAGGAAAAGAGTCTTGTCTACTGATCCATGATGAGCGCACTACCCGCATGTGGGAAGCGAGTATGGGCGCCCCCCTCAACTTGACTCGATTCGCATCTCGTCCAAACCGCCACATTTAGTTCGGGTGTTCCATTTGCTGCATGCATGATCTTGCGAGCCCTTGGTACCCGGGTGGAACTTTCGTAGTCGGCATTTAGGGCGGCGTGGTCTTCCAGTGCTATGAGGGTCCCCTTTTCTTCGGGGGCTCGATTAGCCGCGCACGCACAGCACGTGGTGCTTTGGGCTTGATGCGAAGAAGGGTTGGGTTGTGTTGAGTGCCCCGCTTGGTGGAATGGCCGTTCCATCTGGCGGGTTATTCATACGTGTACGGCTAAATTGGTGCATCCCTGCAGGGTTAAATCTTCTCGAGAAGCCGTGTTTTCCGCGGTTATGGTTGACTTGGTGAAAGTACTGGCTAACAAGTACTCAGGACAACTTAAACCTAATGATTAACAATCTTACACCCAACGATTAACAACTTGACTAGTAATAGACTTATTGACACAATAATCTGAACCATCATTAATCCAACTGTGTGAGTTATCCTCGGATTGCTTCTTCGGATAAGGGGCGAGATCCAGGATGGGTTTGTTTGAAGTTATCTTTCAATTGGATACAATACTCGATCTTATCTTCTTTCTGTTAGCCGGAAGTTGTAGTATCTTTCTGTAGTTGGTTAGTGCAGCCTGCTGTCGCTTATTTGCAATAACCCTTCCTTTCCGTTGATCCCAAAGTATTTGTATCTTGTGATGACTGGTTACGCCGGTATCTTGTGAGTATGGGTTTTTATCCCCTTGCCAGTACTTAACCGTACTGACCCACGAATTCATTTTCGTGGCTGCATATTCAACATTGCAGACAACAGGTTTGAAGTCTGACGACGTTAGCTTGGGAATCCCTCCGGCTTGGCCTGGGCAGGGATTGGACGCTCTCGGTTATCTTCATGACTCTTAGTCCAATTTGTATCTTGTCCGTAGACGGACGATATGTTGTTTCTTCCGCTGTTATTTGAATCTTTGTATTGTATCAGTTGTATCCCTGGCTCGTTTGAGTCATCTTGTATCTATCTGTTTCTGCTGTAGTTGTGGAATATTCGTGAATTGTTGTAATGTTATCATAAGTGGCAACCTGGAATCGGTTATTATGCGGATTTGGCGGGAATGCTGAAATCTGCATAGTGCCCGATCTCGGGGCGTCACATGTTGGTACACCAAGTGGTGTCAAGAAAAGAACCATTTGGGTTGCCAAACCTATTGTGACTAACCTCTTAGGACCCAACTTGGTTGGGGACCAACAAGCTCAAACTTGATCGATAGGTGGTGTTGGAGGGCATTGGAGACTTGGCTATTTCATGAAGAATTAAGGGATCTTCATCAATTATATTTCCTCATGCCAAGTCACTTGGATTATATATATCTCTTACCCAATGTTCCTCCAAGCGGTAACTTGTATATAATTCTATATACATTGAAAGTTGCTTGCTCCCTTGCATATGTTAGTTTTGTTTCTATCATGTGTTTGTATATGTTGTGCTTCCTACTTACCTATCTTGAGTAATCTAGTTATGTTTGTTGGTTTGCACTCCATGTACTTGTGTTCTTTGTGTTGAGCCTTCATTGCTATTGTTTCTTATCTTAGTTGGCTCTTTGGGAGATTAATGGACTACCCATTTTGGGGGAGTAATATGCTTTGCACTTTACTATCCTAAAATGTGTGTACATGAGGAATACCACTTAGTGTTGATATATCAATATTATCTATTCTCTATATATGTGGTATGTCATTCTCATGAGAAATTCATTTCTAAAATGTCCATTAACTTTATCTAGTTGGATTTATTTTTGCCTCTTGTTTATTTCAATGGATTATCACATTATGGGGGAGTAATAAGCTATGTGCATATTACAAGCCTAGAAAATGTGAACATGTGAGGTATTGCCACCTAGAGTTTATATTTTATTTATCTTGTTCCTAAGTGGCATGTTGCTCAAACAAGTTCCATATTTACTTAAAATATCTTGTGTCTCTCTTCTTTGGTATCTTGTTTGTTAGAGAGCTTATTGTTGCCTTGCTTTTCGGTTTTTATTTGAAGCCTTCAAGAATCTCTATCTAAGCATGTTTTTATTCCTATATTTTACCACATGCTTATGTTTTGTGAATATGATTGTGAACAAATCTACCACCGAGAAATATCTCCATACATCTCTTGTCTTTGACAAGTTATAATAATTTGTGGTAAGTTTATTGATCATATTTACTTTGGCCATTGCTCTAATATTGCCTTGTTTCTTGCCAAGGATTTTGTTTGGTTCAAACTCCTTTGTGTCTTCCTTGCTCTACTCAAAAAATTTGTTTTATGCTTTCTTGAGTTAGGAAAAGCAATGATCCCATACTTGTGCACTTGTGTTCAAAGTCATACTTGTTTGGGTTGCACTATTCTTGGGGAAGCTATCCTACATTGAGTAGATCATCATTCTTTAAATTGGTATTGCATCTAATTGGTTTTATTTAAACATGACTAGTGTTTGAATAGTATATATGGAGAGTAATGATTCAATTGTGTGCATTTTGTATTCAAATGCAAGATCATAAATAATGCACTATTATTGGAAGAACTATCCTATATGCATTTGAACACTTGTTGTCTTTAAATTTGTTTGTTATCCCAATGACTTGTATCTTTGGAAGACAAACACTTTTCGTCTTGGTACTTTGTGTGCTATCATGAAAAGTGTAGAGGCTTTGTTCACTCTTTTGTGTTTTTTTGGTATCCTCTCTATGTTGGTTTCCTCAATCATGTGTTGATTTGGGTCTTGATATATTTTGGACAATTCTCTTTCTTTTCACTCTTGTGAGTGGCTTCTTGGTTTAATTAGTTCTTTGTCCAATTTGTATCTTGTTTTCGTTCTTGAAAGTTTTGTGCATGTATATTTACTATCTATATCTTTTGGCATGCTTACTTTCGTTGATCCAATATATAGGATAAACTCCATCAAATCCTAAATGGCTAAGATGTGCATGAAATTCAAATTCATATTAATATGCACATATTTACTTGGAGTTTGTCCTATGTATTGTAGTTGTTCTAACTACTTTGGACCCAATGAGTTTGGGTACCATTTTTTACTTGAATTTTGTTTTTAGGTACAATGGAGATACATTGGTTGCTTGCTCCATTCATAAGGAAGGTGTTCTCACCATGGTATTATAGGAGTCAAGCTTCGATGATTATCAAACTCGCATCCTCTTCATCACCAATGTCGTCTCGGTAACAAGTATCGATCTCATGCATACATTTCTAGCTTTCAACCTTGTGTAGGTTGCATCTTCGCATGATTTCCCTTTGTTGCATTTATTTTGGTTCTTGCAAATGTCTTATCAAAAGCATATTTATTGCAACTATGAGTAAGCCGGGATGATTACATACTAAGGGGATATTTATAATCATTTCCATGATTCACCAATCCCAAGTAGTTTAATCTAGCAACTTCTTCTTTAAGTATCTCATATGCAATATTGATGAATTCTCAAAAACCATTTGAATCTTTTGTGATATGCGTTACCTTTCTCGAAGCATTCCAACTATCACTTTTCCCTTGTGATATTTGTGATGCTTTGATGAGTTTTGTGTGTTCATCTATATCCCCTTAAGATTAAACTAAGCTTAGTGCTTTGCTTTCAAGCAAAAATCTTATTTGTATATTAATGAACCTCTCTTGGATATCATGTTCTTCACTTTTGTACCTATTTTGTGTGTGCATGTTTCTTTGTGGATATATATCTTTGTGATTGTTGTCCACTTAGAAACTTATACACACGATAATAGTTACATCTTTAATTGATATTCTATTTCTTTAGTGACCACTTGTTATTGCTTTATATTCCTTGGTGGTTCCTAAAAGGCACAAGCTTTGCTTTTGTTTTGGTATTCCTTTTGCATCTTAATAAGCTTGTGGACCTATGTGTTTTATCATTTGATGGTTTGTGTGTATGGGAAAGACATGATATGCACTATGTGCCTCCTATATTGAAAGACTATGTTGATGATTCTATCATCCTATTAGTCTCCTAAAAATGTTTTTCCTTGTCACACGCATCTATTTCGGTTGAGTAATTTGTTTGCAAGTTGCTTTGCTTCATCTCCAATCTATTCTCTTGCTCTTGTTTGTGTTCAAAATTATCTAAGGGAGTGATGATTCCATGTTGTGCACATTATATAGTAATTCAAATCTAACATTGTGCGTGTACCTTGGGGAGTTCCCTCTTGATTTTCTAGAACACTTGGTTGATCCTATCAAAATATTGATGTTGGTCAATCGGTTTTTCGGATCCTTGTGGTTGGTTGCTTCTTTGTGAAAGTATCCTTCAATTTTACTTTGCTTGTAAATATTTGAATCCTCAATATAGTTTGATCTCCCTCCATCTATTCATAGTTGGAGATATGCACTTGATTTCACTCATATCATGAGGAATGCATACACTATGGGGGAGCTCTTACTATATTGGCCTTCTAATCCTTTTGCCCATTTCGGCAATGGATGCCAATGGGGGAGAAGTTTAGAGGGTTTAAGGGAATTTGGTTTATGCTTTAGTTTCGTTCTTAAGCATTTGCCTTTCCATGCTATTGCATCCTTGATCTTGTTTAGCATGTTTGCTTTATTCATCATATAAACCCTCGTAAAAAGGGATTGTCATCAATTACCAAAATGGGGGAGATTGAAAGCGCATGGTTCCCCCATATGTGGTTTTGGTAATTAATGACAATCCTTATGGACTAATGTTTGCATTGAGTTATCTTTGTATATCTTGTCCATAGGAAATAATGGAGTTCATGTGTTGAACTCTATTAGCTTCCTTGATGGCCATTGTTATATTTATGGTTTTATACGAAGAATGGTCATGGTTTGAGTTGAGCTTATTGCTAGTATGTCTTGAAGAAAAGGGTTAGGTGATCTTTCATTATCATCTTCAAGACATCATCTTTAGTAGTGAGAAGCAAAGATACAAGGTTGATCAAGCAAGAGATCAACACACAAAGCTACAAGTTGTACCAAGTGGGATTGTGTATCTCATGGTATGGTAAGCAATTGTCAATATAGCTTTGTGAACTAAATCATGATATGTGTGTGTCGCATCTCTATGTGTGGTTAGGTATCTTTCCATGGGCATGAACCAAAAGGAAGATTTCACATTGCCCATGGTCTATGTCGTCGTCAAGCGGTGTTTGTCATCTAGCTTGACGTGGAAGCTCAAGTGAAGCATCATGAAGAAATCCTATGCTTGATGCTTGCCACCCGTTTGGAGATTGTGGTCTTTTGAAGATTTTCCGAAGGGTCTCTCCCATAATGGTGTATGGGGGAGCTAGTCTCTCCTATAATGGTGTATGGGGGAGCAACTTGCAAGTCTTCATCAAGCGGAGCTTGTGCTAGCAAGCGCGATCAAGAAAGAAGATCCAACTTGAGAGAGTCAAGATCATCATCATCTATCTCAAGCGGAATGCTCAAGGCAAAGGTATAATCTTGATAGGTTTCTATTTTACCGGTCACGTGTCTTTGGGAGACCGGGTTATAGGATAGATAGTCGTACTATCAAGAGGGGCTCTCAAGTGAGTAACTTGATTGAATCGTTATGGAGAGATCAAACCTTTGCATACTTTTCATATCATCTTTCTTGGTTCTTATTTGGCTTTTGTCTCCTTTGGGTTTTAGTGCTTGTCGTGATATTCATGACAAGCCTTGGTTTCTCGAAAACGGATTTCGTAAGAAAAGCTTGTTGCGTTTTCGGTGGTGAAAATATTCCATTCGTCTTTGAGAATGTTCCCACACCTTCCATGTATGGTAACTTCTCCATACTTTGAGGTATCAATATTTTCACTTGTTATTTGGATACTTCTTGCTGTTATCTTTCCAATGCATTTGCACTCACCTAATTCGGAGTTCATTCGCAAAAGTTATGTGAATTTTCGTGTTGAAAGTTTTACCGGGTGTTCCTATTTGAGAGGTCTAAAACTTTACCCATTTGGTTTTATCTTCCTTTGGTGGACAATGATGTTTCTCTGCATATTATTGTAGATCTCGTTGTGGTGATTTCAACGAGCCCAAGATCATCAAAAACGGAGTCCGGATGAAAAAGTTATTGCAGTTTTCGTGTTGTTGTTTTTGTTAGTCTTGCGAGGGGCGGAAATTCCGGTTCAAGTTTGAACCGGAATATCCGGTTGGCATCTGTCCCTCCACTCCGTAGTTTTTGCTCGAAAACGGCTAAGGACCGGAGTCAAAACTTGCTGGAGTGAACCGGATTATTTGAACCGGATTATTCGGTGCATACCGGATATTCCGGTTTAGGCAGTTTTCGGACCATATTTCTCACTGGAGTGAACCGGATTATTTGAACCGGATTATTCACTTCGGACCGGATATTCCTGTCGACCGGATTATTTGGTCCAGTTTTGAACCAGATATTTCGAAATATCCTGCTCAGACTGCACACAAAACGGCTAGTTTTTGTGGGGACCTATTTAAGGGGGCTTTCTTCCCCATTGATCCCCAAGTCTTCCAAGCACGATTTTCCCCTCTCCCCCACCATTGTTGACCTTGGAAAGCTTGCCCCTCTCCCAATCCCTCCTATGATTCTTGCATATCTTTGAGGGAGAAGGTAGAGGAGATCTAGATCTACATTTCCACCAATCCATCTTCCTTCTTAGTGAGGGAAACTTAGTAGATCTTGATCTTGGAGTTCTTGGTGTTTCTCCTCCATTGTTCTTCCTCTCTTATTCCCCCATAAGAATTTGTTGCTTTGTTGGAATTTGAGAGTGAAGGATTTGAGCACTTGTGCTCTTGCCATTTGCATCGGTTGCATCGTTTTGCTCTCTCCACGAGGATTCGTGGAAGTTGAAAGTTTGTGAGCTTGTTACTCTTGGGTCTTGGACCCTATACGACTTGTGGTGTTCTTGGGAGCCTCCAATTGAGTTGTGGATGCGTGCCCCAAGATTGTGGTGACACCGAGAGCCTCCAATTGAGTTGTGGATGCGTGCCTCGGGTTTGAAGGTTGCCAATAGTGGAAGGTGAACTAGGCCTTTGTGGCGGGGTTCATCGGAGAATAGGGTGAGGCCTTTGTGGCGTTGAGTAGGCCTTCGTGGTGAGCTCACACCCCTCCAACGAGACGTACTCCCCTTTGTGGGAGGAACTCGGGAATACATCTTCGTCTCCGTGTACCTCGGTTATTTCTATACCCGAGCTTTTTTACTTATGCAATTTACATTGTGATAGCCTTCGAGCTTGAAGTTATATATCTTGCTATCACCTTGTTACTTGTCTTGCTTAGCATAAGTTGTTGGTTCATCTAGTTGACCCTAGAATATTTAGGTTGTATGCTTGTTAATTTAAACACCTAGTTTATTTCCGCATTTAGCAAGCATTAACCGGAAAAGTTTAAATCGCCTATTCACCCCCCCCCTCTAGGCGACGTCGTTGTACGTTCACCTAGTGCGCAGGAAAGCCGCCCTAGGCCGGGCTGGAGGCCAGGGCGGTCTGGATGGTCGCTGGCCTGGGACGCAGAGTGGCCGGCCTAGGCCGACCTAGAGGCCGGGTTTCCTAGGATTTTCACCGTTTCCCTTCTCTTTGTCTTCCTCGAGGCCATCTTCTGGGTCATCCTTGCTAGCTTCTTGGGCACCATCTTGGGCATGTTCTTGAGCTTCTTGGGCATCGTCTTGGGGCTCCATTGTGGGATCAAACCTGAGCACGCATAGGGTGGTTCCATGAGGTAGCGCGCCATTCACCAAGTCATCGAATGCATAGAGCGAGAGGAGTGAGTTCATCTTATCATGTATCGCCTTTGCTCATGATCTTGTCATGGGTCCATGGGTGTTGGGCTTCGTGGAATCGGGTGTGCTGCATCATCTCGCCCCCCCCCCCTTGAAAAAGAGTCGATCTCGACTCGTGGTCGTCCTCAACACTTGGATATCCATGGAATGGAGAGAGATCCTTGACGTTGAAGGAGTTGTGGACAAGGTACTTGGACTGCAGTAAGTCGAGCTTGTAGGCATTGTTGTTGATGCACTTGATGATCTTGAAAGGTTCGTCACCTTTTTTCTTGAGCTTGGAGTTGCGCTCTTGTGGAAAACAATCTTTGCGCAAGTGTAGCCAAACGAGGTCTCCTTCTTGGAACACCATGGGCTTCTTGTTCTTGTTCATCATGGACGTGTGGTGCTCGGCATGCTTCTCAAGTGTAGCTCTTGTGGATTCATGTAGCTTCTTGATGTAGCTGGTGCGCTTGTCGATGTCCATGTTGACTTGTTCGCGTAGAGACAATGGTAGGATGTCAAGAGCGGTGTTTGGGTTGAAACCGTAGACGATCTCGAAGGGGCTTCTCTTAGTAGCTCGGTGAAGTGCTCAATTGTAGGCAAACTCGGCATGGGGGATCATTCCTCCCAATTCTTGAGGTTGGGCTTGATCAATGCCGGTAGGAGTGAAGAGAGCGTGTGATTCACCACTTTGGTTTGGCCATCTGTTTCTGGGTGGTAGGAGGTGGAGAAAAGTAGCTTGACACTGAGTTTGGCCATCAAAGTCTTCCAAAAGTAGGATGTGAACTTGACATCTCGATCCGACAAAATTGACTTGGGCACACCATGTAGGCGCACAATTTTCCTGAAAAACAAGTTTGAGACATGTGAAGCATCGTTTGTTCTATTGCAGGGAATGAAATGTGTCATCTTAGAGAAACGATTAACAACGACAAAGATTGAGTCCATGTTTGTTTTAGTGCGTGGTAGTTCTAACACAAACTCCATGCTAATGTCACTCCAAGGAACATGTGGTGTAGGTAATGGAAAATAAAGACCATGGGGGTTGGAATTAGACTTAGCTCGGAGACATGTAGGGCATCTCTTGACAAGTCTTTCAACTTGGCGCCTCATCTTAGGCCAATAGTAGTGGTTGGAAAGCATGGCGTAGGCCTTTCCCTTCCAAAGTGTCCAATTAGACCTCCTTCATGTGATTCCTTCAATATCAACAAACGAAGAGAGGACTCCACAATACACAATTTGTTAGCCTTAAACAAGAAACCTTTGTGGAGATAGTAGTCATCAAAACCTCGACTGGGCAAGCATTTTTCGAAAATGGGTCCAAAGAAAACATCGGAAGAGTATAAGTCTTTGATCTCATCCAAACCAATCACATTGATTTCAAGGCGGGTAAGAAGACAATCTTTACAAGACAAAGCATCCGCTACAACATTTTTTTTACCTTTCTTGTACTTAATGACATAAGGAAAAGATTCAATGAATTATACCCATTTAGCATGTCTTTTGTTCAAATTGGCTTGGCTTTTCAAATATTTCAATGATTCATGATCGGAATGAATAACAAATTTTGTAGGACAAAGATAGTGTTTCCAAACTTCCAAGACTCTAACCAAAGAAAATAGTTCCTTGTCATAAATTGGGTGGTTGAGTCTAGCACCATCTAATTTATTTTTGAACATGAACCATCATCTAATTTCTCACTATGATAAGCAACGGTACGTCCATTTTTCATAAGAACGCCACCAATGCCTATTCAACTAGCATCACATTCAATCTCAAAAGTTCTCTCAAAATACGTCAAAACAAGCAAAGGTGCTTCGGTCAAGCATTTCTTAAGGGTATCAAAAGCTTTTTGTTGAGCATTGCCCCAAACAAACGGTACATTCTTCTTTGTAAGCTCAAAGGGCAAGGAATGGTTGAAAAATTCTTCACAAAACGGCGATAGAAACCGTCAAGACAATGGAAACGTCTTATCACACCCACAGAAGTAGGGTTAGGCCAATTTCTAATTGCCTCAACTTGCTTGTTGTCAACTTCAATACCATTGGAGGAAATCACAAAACCTAAGAAAACAAACTTGTTGGTGCAAAACTGCACTTGGAAAGATTTGCAAAAAAAAAATCTTTGCGAAGGGCTAACAAGACTTGAGAAATATGTTCAAGGTGATTCTCCAAAGATTTGTTATAGATAAGGTTGTCGTCAAAATAAACCACGATAAATTTGTAAATGAAAGGACGCAACACTTCATTCATAATACGCATAAATGTTGAAGGAGCATTCGAAAGACCAAAGGGGATGACAAGCCATTCATACAAACCAGGTTTAGTTTTGAAAGTTGTTTTACATTCATCACCTATGCTCATGTGAATTTGGTGATATCTTTTTTTAAGGTCAATTTTGGAAACGATTGTAGCACCACCTAATTCATCGATCCTAGGGATGAGATGTCTATATCGAACGGTGATAACATTTATAGGGTGACAATCCATGCACATACGAGAAGTATCATCTTGTTTTGGGACTAGGATAACCGGAACGGCACAAGGGCTAAGGGATTCTCAAATAAAACCTTTCTGTAGAAGTGATGGCGTGTGGACACACGCTCGTTGGGAGACACCAAGCGCAAGGTGTGAAGAGTGCAGCAACAAGTTTTCCCTCAGAAAAGAAACCAAGGTTGAATCGACCAGTAGGAGGACAAGCAATCTCTGAAGGTTGATGCAGCTGAGGTGGCAGGGCGCACTACTGGTTCAGCAACAACGTGGAACCTACAAAACACAATCAATTCACTTTCCCCAACAAAGCAGTGAAGTTGTCAATCTCACCGATTTTGTTGAACACAAAGAGTTTAAACGTATGGTGAGGAAAATAGTAGGAAAACCAATATGAAAGCAGTAGCAGAAGTATGAAAGGAGTGTGTATATTATCAATATGAGAAAATGGACCGGGGTCCACAGTTCACTAGTGGTGTCTCTCCGAGAAAGATAAATAACATGCGTGGTGAACAAATTACAACTGGGCAATTGACAAAAATGAAGGCTGCACCATAGTGCATATACAAGACATAAAGATTACTATGTGATTCATGCGAGCATTACAACAAAATACATAGACAGTCATCCAACTGCATCTATGTCTAATAATTCACCCTCTAAATATCATCCGAACAAACGTTGGGTATTAAGTTGCAAGCAACAGATTATCGCAGTAAGCAAAGTGTGTAATGTAAACAACGTAAACTAGGTAAACACTGTTGTTTTCTCCCTAATGGCAACAACACATCCTCCATCCTTCACAGTTCTGTCACTCGAGCACAGATGCAAAGGAGGCATGAACCCACTATCGAGTATAAATACTCCCTCTTGCTGTTACTAGCACCTACTTGGCCAGAGCATCTACTAATAACGGAGAGCATGCAAGCTCATAAATAAAATAAGCATGAAGATAACATGATAGATTGATAATCAGAAGACATAACATTCAACATTCATCAGATCCCGGCAAACACAACATGTAGCATTACATAAAGATGATCTCGAGCATGTGAGGCAGCTCACGAGATCTAAACATGAGGTACAAACTGGAGAGAACAACCATCTAGCTACTGCTATGGACCCGTAGTCCAGGGATGAACTACTCACACATCACTTCGAAGGAGGACATGGTGGTGTAGACCCCTCCGGTGATGAATTCCCGTCCCGGCAGGGTGCCGGGAAGAGCTCCAAAACCCTCCCGATCTCTGGATGACGATGACGGCGGCCTCGGGTGTTTCTCGGGACGAAGTGGTATATTCTTAGGGTTAATATGTCGGGGGGTATAAATTGGCGAAAGGGTAAAGGCGGTGGAGGCCTGGGGGCCCACACCACCCCCTGGCGCGGCCAGGGGGTGCGCCTCCCTATGGTGTGGCCCCCCTCCGGTTCTCTTCGGGACTCCGTGGAACTTTCGGGAATTCTAGGACCTCCGTACTTCGAATTTTCCAATTCCGAGAATATTTCCAGAACAAATTTTTGAAACTAAAAACAACAGAAAACAGGGATCTGGCTCGGTGGCATCTTGTCAATAGGTTAGTTTGGAAAATCGATAAAAATGACATAAAGTGTATATCAAACATGAGGGAAACAACATGAAAACAACATGGAACATCAGAAATTAAGGATACGTTTATGACATATCAACATCCCCAAGCTTAGTTCCTACTCATCTCGAGTAGGTAAACGATTAAAACATATAATTTCTGAGGTGACATGCTACCAACATAAACTTGATCATTAATAATGTAAAAGCATAAGTAAGCTGAGATCATAGAACTTCAACACAAGCATGATAAATAGATATTTAACAATAAAGCATAAAAGATCACCTTGCATCATGAGAAGTAACACAAATAAAAGATCACGAATAAAAATGCAACAAAAGATATACGTTTGTTTCAAGTATAGAGAAAACATGGAAAAGTGATATTTAGCTAGTCCTTAAGAGTGGGGCAAAACATAAATGTTAGGACACCTTTAAAGTTCATGACGAATACTAGAACAAATAATTAGAGAACAACCAATAACACACCATGAATCAATTAATAATGTTTCTGGGACAAATGCACATAAAACTCAGAATGGCAACTATGCTCTCTCAACTGTGCATAAAGTTAGAAGATGGAGACTCAACATAAAAGTAAAAGAAAGGCCCTTCGCAGAGGGAAGCAGGGATCAACTCATGTGCTAGAGATTTTATTTTATTAAACAGAGGTATTGAAAACATTTTTTAGAGAGGTTTATGCTTATGTCAACGAATGGTAAACAGAAAATACAGTACGTCACAAGCCAATTAGACTTCACAAGAGCGGCTCCCATAGAAGGACGCATCTGGGTAGATGGTCATCACTCTCTCTTTTGTTTACACAATTATGCTTTGACTGATAAATCAGGGGCAAAATAGTGAAGAGAATTTGTTTTTATTAATTTGGGGCTGGGCACTCCGCTGCTAGATCTTCTATCATTGGATAAGCGGATGAAGCCACTAGTCCAGTGTGTGAAAGTCCAATCAACAAGTGAGATAGAGATTCTCTATTTACATTCTCATGAGCTAAAACATGAGCACAAAACATGAGTAATTTTGAAAGTTTTACAGGTAACACATGAGCAATTTACTTTTGAGTGGCGGTTAAATACCACATGTAGGTAGGTATAGTGGACACATTTGGTAAATTTTGGTTTGTGGGAGTTGGATGCACGAGTAGAGCTCATGCTCAGTACAGGTGGAGGCTAGCAAAAGACTAAGAGCGACAAATCAAGAGAGCATAAGAGCCATAATCATGTGTAGCGACATAAACATCATTAATAAAAGCATAAGTGGTACCACAAGTTCAAAAAATAAATGATTATAGAGGCTATAAGTGACTGGTTCATAGTCATAAACATGGTGTGAGCATGCGCCAAGTCAAACAAATAAAACATTCAAAGGAGAACACCACAAATTTATGCTTCAATATGACAAGAACAACTCATGATTCTTTCAATGGCACATTAAACACTCTCAGATATTTGAGGCTAATCATGCTACTAAATAACCACAAGGATTTGGAATAAAAAAACATCTATCATGATATGAAAAAGTCTAGCCACAGTCTATACAAGTTTCTACTTGCACTGTTATAAATTCTACTACAAGCAACAATTTCTTTTCCCAACAAGCACCATATAAAACATGGTTTAACAAAACTCTCTAAATGTTACAACAAGAAAACATGATATTGATCACATAACACTACTAAAACTAACATCTCTGAACAAGAGATGCAATGAAAACAAGAGCTAAATAGGAATTTGGCTGCAACTAGAAGAAAAACTAAGAATACGAGCATACCAAGTATTCAAACGAAAAAGTGGAGCGTGTCTCTCTCCGAAACAAGGAATTCTAGGGTCCAACTATATTATTGAATCAAGGAAAACAAAATAAAGCAATGGAAAACAAACATACGCTCCAAGTAAACTTCATATGATGTGACCAAATAAAAATATAGTTTCACTAGAAGTGACCTGATAGATTGTTGATGAAGAAGGGGATGCCTTGGGCATCCCCAAGCTTAGATGCTTGATTATTCTAAAAATATTCTTGGATGAACCACGGGGGCATACCCAAGCTTTGACCTTGCACTCTTCTTGATCACATATATCACCCTCTTCTCTTGACCCTTGGAAACTTCCTTCACACCACACTCAAAGAGTAATTCGCATTAGAGGGTTAGTGAAACAATAAAAAATCCATGGGTTCTGTAAGGGAACAAGTGATATTGATACTTTTGAACACTAGCTACAACCACTGATGTTTCGTGAAGCAAATAAATCCACTTGACATCACAAAAGAGCAAATGCAAAAAAATGGCAGAATCTGTCAAAACCAGAATAGTGTGTTAATACGAGTTTTTTCGGGGCACTTATGTTGCTCAGATCGAAAAACTTAAAGAACAAAAAAGTTAAGGAATGAGCCGAGGAATAGGCACAAGAAATTTCAGGTAATTCTAATTTTTATGTGAATTATACGATTTTTTATGGTGGACATCAGAAATCTGTTTCCTGCGCAGAAATCCAAAAACCAACTCCAACTCTCGTCAGAAACTTTACTTGGCACAACAAAAAAATGAAAATAAAGATACAAAGGAGTTTCTACAGAAGTAGACAACCCCTTGACTCAAATAAAATAGAGAAAAACAAAGAAAAAATAAAACCATGGGTTATCTCCGAAAAAGTGCTTTTCTTTAACACCTTTTAGCTAGGCCCAAAAAGTGGAATCAGGTATTTTCAAGTGAAGAAGCATCCAAATTGTTACGAGACTTACGTTTACCTTTCTTACCCTTATTCTTTCATTTTGGGAACTGATGTTCTGCACATGATTTTGGAATAAAAGTCATGGTACCTCTCCCCATATCAATAGTTGCTCCTAAGAGCTTCAGCGGAGATCTTCCAAGAGTAATTTGGCCCTCTCCTACACATTCAATAACAAGATAATCAGTGGTTACCATTCTTCATAGGATTTTTGTAAATATTCCCTCAGCTATCCCAATGGGAAATATAATGGTGTTATTAGTGAGACGTATTTCTTCTCCTCCCTCAATAAGTCTCAAAGTATTCAAAGATTCATAAATTTCTTTAGGCATAAGACGAAATTCAGAAATAATATCACAGCAAGCATGAAAAGTTTCACCATTAATAGTAACCTTCACAGTATGGATTATATTTGAGGCTTCAGAGTTTATTGGAACATGATCAAGGTGTTCACGAATCCGATTATGACCCTCACTTAAGCAAGAAACATGCGTCTCAAGAGTATTCAATCTAGCATAAATACTTGCAAAGGCTTTATCAGAGCTACTAGGTGAGTTGTAGGTGGCAATTAATTTTTTTATAGCATTGAAATCTTGATCTCCATGACAATGAAGGAAATCTGCTCCTACCACAGTATCCAAAGCACATCTATAGTAAAGAACAAGACCTAAATAAAAGCTACGCATAAACAGGCTTAGAGTCATTTTAGGTTCAATTTGGCAATAGGAATCAAAAAATCTAGACCAAGCTTCCTTGAAACTCTCATCTTTCCTTTGTTTGAAAGTGAAAATCATTTCCTCATGCGACAAGGTAACAGGAACAGGAGTACTCATTTTAACAAGACTAAAAATAGGAATAAAACTACAACTAGAATAAGAACTATTTTTTTGTGTTTTTTGATAAAGAGGAGCAAACAATACAAAATAAAATAAACTAAGTAAAACAAAAACAAAGTAAAGAGATTGGAAGTGAGAGACTCCCCTTGCAGAAATTCTCTTCCTCCTTGGCAACGGCGCCAGAAAAGCTTTGATGGCGTGTGGACACACGCTCGTTGGGAGACCCCAAGCGTAAGGTGTGAAGAGTGCAGCAACAAGTTTTCCCTCAGAAAAGAAACCAAGGTTGAATCAACCAGTAGGAGGACAAGGAATCTATAAAGGTTGATGCAGTTGAGGTGGCAGGGCGTACTACCGGTTCAGCAGCAACGTGGAACCTACACAACACAATCAAATCACTTTGCCCCCAACGAAGCAGTGAGGTTGTCAATCTCACCGGCTTTGCTGAACACAAAGAGGTTAAACGTATTGTGTGGAAAATGGTAGGAAAAACAATATGAAAGAAGTAGCAGAAGTATGAAAGTAGTGTGTATATTATCAGTATGAGAAAATGGAACGGGGTCCACAATTCATTAGTGGTGTCTCTCCGAGAAAGATAAATAACATGCATGGTGAACAAATAGTGTGTCTTTTCTTCAAATTGGCTTGGCTTTTCAAATATTTCAATGATTCATGATCGGAATGAATAACAAATTTTTTAGGCCAAAGATAGTGTTGCCAAACTTCCAAGACTCTAACCAAAGCAAATAGTTCCTTGTCATAAATTGGGTAGTTGAGTCTAGCACCATCTAATTTCTCACTATGATAAGCAACAATGCGTCCATTTTTCATAAGAACGCCACCAATGCCTATTCAACTAGCATCACATTCAACCTCAAAATTTTTCTCAAAATCCGTCAAAACAAGCAAAGGTGCTTCGGTCAAGCATTTCTTAAGGGTATCAAAAGCTTTTTGTTGAGAATTGCCCCAAACAAACAGTACATTCTTCTTTGTAAGCTCAAAGGGCAAGCAATGGTTAAAAAATCCTTCACAAAACGATAATAGAAACCGGCAAGACCATGGAAACGTCTTATCTCACCCACGGAAGGAGGGTTAGGCCAATTTCTAATTGCCTCAACTTTCTTGTTGTCAACTTCAATACCATTGGAGGAAATCACAAAACCTAAGAAAACAAGCTTGTTGGTGCAAAATTGCACTTGGAAAGATTTGCAAAAAGTTTTGCTTTGCGAAGGACCAGCAAGACTTGAGAAATATGTTCAAGATGATTCTCCAAAGATTTGCTATAGATAAGAATGTCGTCAAAATAAACCACGAAAAATTTGTCAATGAAAGGACGCAAAACTTCATTCATAAGACGTATAAATGTTGAAGGAGCATTCGAAAGACCAAAGGGCATGACAAGCCATTCATACAAACCAGGTTTAGTTTTGAAAGATGTTTTCCATTCATCACCTATGTTCATGCGAATTTCGTGATATCTTTTTTAAGGTCAATTTTGGAAACGATTGTAGCACCACTTAATTCATCAAGCATATCATCAAGCCTAGGGATGGTATGTCTATATCGAAAGGTGATAGCATTTATAGGGTGACAATCCATGCACATACGAGAAGTATCATCTTGTTTTGGGACAAGGATAACCGGAGCGGCACAAGGGCTAAGGGATTCTCGAATAAAAAATTAGTGATGGCGTGTGGACACACGCTCGTTTGGGAGACCCCAAGTGCAAGGTGTGAAGAGTGCAGCAGCAAGTTTTCCCTCAGAAAAGAAACCAAGGTTGAATCGACCAGTAGGAGGACAAGCAATCTCTGAAGGTTTATGCAGCTGAGGTGGAAGGGCGCACTACTGGTTCAGCAACAACTTGGAACCTACACAACACAATCAAATCACTTCCCCAACGAAGCAGTGAGGTTGTCAATCTCACCGGTTTTGCTGAACACAAAGAGGTTAAACGTATGGTGTGGAAAACAGTAGGAAAAACAATATGAAAGCAATAGCAGAAGTATGAAAGCAATGTGTATATTATCAGTATGAGAAAATGGACCGGGGTCCACAGTTCACTAGTGGTGTCTCTCCGAGAAAGATAAATAACATGCGTGGTGAACAAATTACAGCTGGGCAATTGATAAAAATGAAGGTTGCACCGTAGTGCATATGCAAGACATAAAGATTACTATGTGCTTCATGCGGGCATTACAACAAAATACATAGACCGTCATCCAACTGCATCTATGTCTAATAACCCACCCTCCGAATATCGTCCGAATAAACGTTGGGTATTAAGTTGCAAGCAACAGATTATCGCAATAAGCAAAGTGTGTAATGTAAACTAGGTAAACACTATTGTTTTCTCCCTAATGGAAACAACACATCCTCCATCCGTCACGTTTCTGTCACTCGAGCACAGATGCAAAGGAGGCATGAACCCACTATCGAGCATAAATACTCCCTCTTGGAGTTACTAGCATCTACTTGGCCAGAGCATCTACTAATAACGGAGAGCATGCAAGATCATAAATAACATAAGAATGAGGATAACATGATAGATTGATAATCAAAAGACATAGCATTCAACATTCATCAGATCCCAACAAACACAACATGTAGCATTACATAAAGATGATCTTGATCATGTGAGGAAGCTCACGAGATCTAAACATGAGGTACAAAGTGGAGAGAACAACCATCTAGCTACTGCTATGGACCCGTAGTCCAGGGATGAACTACTGACGCATCACTTTGGAGGAGGGCATGGTGGTGTAGACCCCTCCGGTGATGAATTCCCCTCCCGGCAGGGTTTCGGGGAGATCTCCAGAACCCTCCCGATCTTGGGATGACGAAGACGGTGGCCTCGGATGTTTCTCGGGATGAAGTAGTATCTTTTTAGGGTTAATATGCCGAGGGGTATAAATAGGCGAAAGGGCAAAGGCGGTGGAGGCCTGGGGGCCCACACCACCCCACGGCGCGGCCAACGGGCGCGCCGCCCTATGGTGTGGCCCCCTTGTGCCCCCTCCGGGCCTCTTTGGGACTCTGTGGAACCTTCGGGAATTCTAGGGGACTTGGAATTTTCCCATTCCGAGAATATTTCCAGAACAACTTTTCTGAAACTAAAAACAGCAGAAAATAGGGAACTGGCTCCGTGGCATCTTGTCAATAGGTTAGTATGGAAAATCGATAAAAATGACATAAAGTGTATATCAAACATGAGGGAAACAACATGGAACATCAGAAATTAAGGATACATTTATAACGTATCAACAAGTTCTTGGATTTTCCGCTCGATCACCTTAGTCTCCTCGGGGTTGGTGCGGTAGAAAGCACAGTTTGGAATTGGTGCACCGGTATGAGGTCAGTGCGGTGCTCGTTGCCTCGTAGAGGAGGTAGATCCGGTGGTAGTTCTTCCTCAAATTCCTGCAACAAAGGTAACAAAGATGAAGGAAATCTTGTTATGGCGTTAGTTTCAAGTGCTTCTCCTTTGCACACGAGGACGAAGTGAAGCATGGATAGGTCATCTCGTAACTCTCACATCTCTCTTTTGGTGGCAAGTAAGGCAAGGCCTTTGGGAGCACTTGAAAATTTTCCACTCATGTTTGGCTTGTGGCTCTCACTCTCCTTTAGGTGGATCACTGATACTTCCAAAGCGTATCTCCTTTCCGAACACTTTTGCTATTGTTTGCCACTAAACTTGTGAGTTTTGCATACAACTAACACGGACTAACACTGTTTTCAGCAGAATTACCTTGGCGTCTCGTTTTGTGCAGAAAAATCAACTTTCAGGAAATTGCCCAGAAAAGATCCTGAAGTCCTTAATTACCCGAAGACCCCTAGAGCCAGAAGGAGAGCAAGGTGGGGCCCACACCACCCCTGGGCGCCCCCTAGGTTGCGCCTACACGTGGTGTGGTGGCCCCAGACACCCCTCGGGCTCCCGTTTCGACTAATTACGCCCCGTAAACCTAAAATCAAGGGGTTTGTCATATCCCAGAAAAACACATCAGAGCGCCGCCTCTACCTCGAAACTCAATTCGGGGATTGGAATTTCCTATTCTGGCGCCTTGCCAGGACTGGGATTTGGAGGAGATCATCGCCATCGTCACCACCACCACTTCTCCATCAACCAGCCATGACCCCCCCCCCCCCCGTTCATGTGTGAGTAATCCCCGCTGTAGGCTGAGAGGGATGGAAGGGATTGCATGATATCGTTCATGTAATAATGCCAGATTGTTAGGGCATAGTGCATAGTATCCGTTGTTAGTGATGGAGGGATAATAACCCGGTAGGCCAACTCCAAGGTGTAACCCGGCCCAAAGGACGCTGCGCAAGATCCGGCTAAGGATAAAGAAACTTCTGGAAGGCCCAAGTTTGTAGGCCTCGTAACCCGGATTGTGGGTTACGGTAAAGGAAAGTTAGGGTTTGTATGTAGTGTCCGGGTAGGATTCAGGGTGCGCCTTGGAGGGTAAGCCAGGGGGTACGGGTGCTTTATAAACCGACCCCTAGGTTTAGTTGAGAGAGATCTGAGAGCCCTAGCAATATCGCTTGGTATCGAGCATCCAGTGTAACACGAGAGCTGAGTTAATATCTTGAGATCGGAGACTCGGCGACTTGATTGCCGGCTACCAGATCGAGTTCCATCATGTTTTCCTCTGAGCTAAACCCTCTCCCAAACGCCTGTGTCGTCTTGCCCCAAGATCAGTTACCCCCGGCAACGTCTGCCGTGATTATCCCACGACAGTTGGCGCCCACCGTGGGGCCTGCGTCCAAGGTGTTTACATCACGGGAGAATCTCGGAAGAACATGGAGAATCTTGTCGTCGGCGAGATCTACATCGACCACGAAGGGGAGAAGATGGTGGACGATTCCGGCTGGGGGCCAGAGTCGGATCACCTCGAATCCGGATCTATTGTGACGATCGGCCAGATCAGCATCTTCATCGGTATGGTACGTACATCTGATTTAAAAGGACAATATCATGTGCATACTACAGGAACTTCTAATAGGGACAAAAAGATACTCAAGCAAGCTGTGAACTCGGTTTCCTCGGCTGTTCCGGGATACCCGAGATGGGCGGAACAAGAGATAACGTGGAGTAGAAGAGATCACCCGGAAAGAATAGAGCACCCAGGAGTCTTAGCATTGGTATTCGCACCACAGGTTAATGGTTACGAGTTAAAAAGGGTCCTGATGGACGGTGGAAGTAGCATCAATATCTTGTACTGGGAAACTTTTTCACGCATGGGTCTCAAAGAGTCCCAGCTACAGAAAAGCTCAACAATTTTTCATGGAATAGTGTCGGGTCACTCGGCATGTCCCAAGGGGAAAATCGCATTGGAGGCAGCTTTCGGAGAATCAACGGATAATTACCGAGTTGAGTGGCTCACGTTCGAGGTGGTCAAATTGCGCAGTCCTTATCACACACTATTTGGAAGACCGGCTTACGCCAAATTCATGGCCAGGCTGTGTTATGTGTATTTGCAGCTGAAGATTCCGGGTCCTAAGCAGACCATCACCATACATGGAAGCCGGGATATAGCGGCCGAGTGCGACGAAGGAGATTCGGTAATGGCCGAGCAAGCTTGCAGAAAAGAAGAACTCGAGTATTATCGGTCTCAAGTAGATCCGGATGATGGAACCGCATTGAAAAGGCCGAATACTGAGGACGAAAGAGCAAAATTCAAGGCAGCACAGGACACCAAGATGATAGCTTTTACCGAAGGTGATCCCACTAAGCAATTTACTATAGGGTCTAACTTGGACAGCGAGCAGGAGAAGGCACTTGTGGAGTTTATTCATTCGAATGCGGACGTATTCGCCTGGACACCTAGCGACATGCCGGGTATCCCTACAGAGTTGGCAGAGCACACTTTGCATGTAGATCCCAAGTCCAGGCCTGTGAAGCAGGGCTTGAGGAAGATGAATGAGGAAAGAAGGAAAGCTATAGGTGAAGAAATTGCTCGGCTATTGACAGCCGGCTTCATCATGGAAGTATTTCACCCGGATTGGTTAGCAAATCCGGTACTAGTGATGAAAAAGACCAATGAGTGGAGGATGTGCATTGATTTTACGAGTCTCAACAAGCATTGCCCAAAGGATCCGTTCGCACTACCAAGGATAGATCAGATCATAGATGCAGTAGCTGGGAGTGACCTATTATGCTTTCTGGACGCTTATTCCGGATATCATCAGATTAAACTTAAGAGGGAGGATTGGGAGAAAACATCGTTTATAACCCCTTTTTGGGCCTTTTGTTACAAAACCATGACGTTTGGGTTGATGAACGCTGGCGCAACTTATCAACGGTGTATTCAGAAGGACCAAATTGGACGCAACGTCCATGCTTATGTGGATGATGTGGTTATCAAGACCAGGAAGGCAGAAACATTTATCGATGATCTAAAGGAGACGTTCAAGAACTTAAGGAGGTATCAGATGAAGCTTAACCCGACAAAGTGCGTATTTGGAGTTCCAGCCGGGAAATTACTTGGCTTTATCGTTTCCGAGAGAGGAATCGAAGCAAACCCGGACAAAATCAAAGCTATCCAAAGTCTGAAAAAGCCGGAAAATTTGAAGCATGTTCAAAAGCTCACGGGCTGCGTAGCAGCCTTGAGCCGATTTATATCAAGACTCGGAGAAAAGGCAATACCCTTGTACTGGCTCTGGAGGAAATCCGACAAATTTGTATGGGATCAAGAGGCGGATGAGGCGTTCGAGGCACTAAAGAAGCAGTTATCTGAAGCACCAGTACTAGCGGCCCCGGGTCCTAAAGAGCCTATGTTGCTATACGTGGCAGCTGGCCCCCGAGCCGTCAGTGCAGTAGTGGTTGTGGAGCGTAAAGAGGATGGGAAAGGTTATCCAGTCCAGAGGCCGGTTTATTATGTCAGCGAGGTATTATCAGAGGCAAAGCAGCGCTATCCGCATTGGCAAAAGCTGGTTTTCGGGGTCTTTATGGCCAGCCGGAAACTGAAACCGTATTTCCAGGAACACCCCATAACAGTGGTTAGCTCAATACCAATGTCGGATATCATCAGAAACTCGGATGCGACCGGAAGAATAGCCAAATGGGCGATAGAAATGGGGGATTATCACATCAGCTACGAGCCCAGGTCATCAATCAAATCTCAGGCTTTGGTTGATTTCGTTAATGATTGGACACACACAGGCATGACTACCATGGTTCCAAACTCCGAGTCATGGATCATGCACTTCGATGGATCAAAGCAGTACGAAGGATCAGGAGCTGGAGTGGTGTTAACATCACCCAAAGGAGACAAATTGAGTTACGTACTACAAATTCACTTTGACTGTTCCAACAACGTGGTCGAGTATGAGGCCCTATTGCATGGCTTAAAGGTAGCCAAGGAGATGAACATTAAGAGGATACGATGCTTCGGAGATTCGGACCTTGTGGTACAGCAGGTGTCAGGAACTTGGGATAGAAAGGACGCAACTATGGCAGCATACCGCAGGGAAGTTGATAGGGTTGCAGGATATTTTCCGGGTATGAGGTGGAGCATATAGACAGAAGAAAGAATGAGGCAGCCGACGCCCTCGCTAGACTCGGCTCGCGCAGAGAGCCGGTTCCACCTAACGTTTTCCTGGACGAATTGTGGCAACCATCAGTTAAAACCGAGTCAGAGGAGGAATTGGCAAATCAAGACCCGGATTTAGGACTCGTGGCCACTGTACGTGCTATTCCCGAGTGGACAGAACCGTTTTTGGCCTACCTATCACGTGGCGAGTTACCACAGCAAGAGGTGTTAGGAAGGCAAATTCTGCGGCGAGCAAAGGGATATTCGATCATCAATGGGGAGTTATACAAGAGAAGTGCAACAGGAGTCTTTTTGCGCTGTGTAGCACCAGAAGAAGGCCGACAGATTCTTAAGGAAATCCATGAAGGTGATTGTGGGCATCATGCATCCACAAGATCCCTTGTGGCCAAAGCTTATCGACACGGATTTTTCTGGCTCACGGCTCTAGCAGATGCGGAGCGCTTAGTGGCAAGGTGTGACGGATGTCAAAGGTACGCTCGCCAAACCCACGTGCCGGCTATGGAATTACGGACTATTCCGTTAACTTGGCCGTTCTTGCAAGAAGACACATCTTTTGGTGGCTATTGATAAGTTTACCAAGTGGGTTGAGGTTATGCCAGTCACCAACTGTGAAGCAGTTACAGCAGTCAAGTTCCTGAAAAGAATTATCTATCGGTTCGGGTATCCCCACAGTATAATTACCGACAATGGAACCAACATGTCCCTTGGCGCAATGGAGAAGTTTTGTGGTAGCAATGGAATCCGGCTTGACGTAGCATCAGTGGCCCATCCGCAGGCCAATGGACAAGTGGAGAGGGCAAACCAAGAATTACTTCGTGGACTAAAACCACGACTGCGAGTCCCTTGCATTAGGGCTGCGGGTGCATGGGTCGAAGAACTACCTTCCGTGATCTGGGGTATCAACACTACACCTAACAGATCTACTCAGATGACACCATTCTTCATGGTTTATGGTGCGGAAGCAGTGCTGCCGAGTGATATTATTCATGATTCACCTCGAGTATCAGCTTACGTCGAGGTAGAGAACAAGAAGACCCGGCAGGACGTCGTAGATATGTTAGAAGAACAAAGGGAACAAGCCCTGGAAAGATCAGCCATATATCAGCAAGATCTACGGAGGTATCATAGCCGGCGCGTGAAAACCCGGGTATTCCAGGAAGGAGACTTGGTTCTGCGCCTGGTACAGTCAAACGAAGGAAAACACAAATTATCACCACCATGGGAAGGACCGTTTATCATAAGCCGGAATCTGCATAATGGATCATATTACTTGGTAGATGCAAGGGAAGAGTCGTCTACAGTTAATGACACCGCTCATACCACTTCATCTATGCAAGAAAGAGACAGACCATGGAACGTGGCTCAACTACGTCCATATTATACTTAGTAAAGACTATATTTGCAAGTGGAATTGCACGATGTAACAGGCAGCAGGTTTCAGACGTACTCTTTTCCTATCCAGGGTACCCTTGGGGACTGGATGGGTTTTTAATGAGGCGGCTTGCTGACCCAACATTCTCATATCAAGAAAAGAAGTGGTTATTCTCATGTTCCTTAATCTCAGTACGTTGCATATATATAGGTCTTGGGGGCTGATTGCTTGAATAGCACAGTTGCAAACTCAATGACCCGGCCTTGATGCCTATGAGTTATAAGGGCCGATTACTCGCAAACGAGTACGGCTGCAATCTTATAACCGGACAAAGGAGCCAAACTTTCTTGACTTTTCTTACTTAAGCTCGATGTGACTCGCAATAAAAGTGGCATGATTTGCTCGCTTACGATTACAATCAGCCATGAAGCCCAATGGGACTTGCCTGACCCTGTTTTCATATAGATGTAACAACATGATATCCACGCGAAAGCCGGCTTATAGTACAAGATTGTCAAAAGGGTCATCTAAACCACAAGTTATGCAGAGTATAAGGCTAATAGCTGGAAACTCAACGTTTATCAAGCATAACTTCATTACCTATGTGAAACGGCTCCGGGTTTGGGCTTAGCAAACAACAAAACTCGTTCTCTTCGAAAAGACCACATATCCCAGACTCGGAAATTCGGGTCTTGGCGATTCGGGATTTTGGAAAAGAAAAAGTAGCTTAGTTGCTAAGGCTCAAAAAACCCAAACATCCGAGTCTTGGGGACTTGGGGACTTAGAAGCAAGTCCGCTCGTCAACACCCACGAAACTCGGAAACCGAGTCTCACAAAAGGAATCGTAAAGAAAGTCGGATATCAAGAACAAGTTGACTCAAAAGTGGATAAATTTAAACGATCAGAAGAAGCACAAAGTGTATCAAGAACTTAGAGTGCATTACAAACTCCGGTAAATAGTATCAAAGGTGCACAGGCGCACCATCCAAAAATAGTTGTTTTAACGACACATCGATCAACTGACGCGTATGAAGTAGCATCAGGTATCAGGTATCACTCGGCGTTCTAGGCCGCGGCGTCCATCTTCGCCTTGCCCTTGCCATCACTTGGGGTAACAGCAGCACCCGGATCAGTAGTACCGGCTCGCGCAGGAGGAGGAACGACTGGTGTGGAGGTAGCGGGTGCAGAATCGGCTTCAGCCTTCTTTTTGGCAGCCTCCTCCCTCAACTTAGCAGCTTCCTCCTTCCATCGGGCCAGCATGTCATACGGCTCGGGAAGATCCGACTTAACCGCTTCACCAGCAGCATCATATGCAGGAACGATGGAATCGACATCCAGGCCGTCAGCAATCACGCTGGCCGGGTAACGGACCTCCTTCTGGACGGCCTGGAAATCCTTCACGGAGAACTTGGACCCATCAAGCTTGAATTCCGGGAAACCGCCCATAAGCTTGGCTAGCTCGAGCTTAGGGAAGTAAGCCTTAGCAAGCGCAAGCCCCCGGGTTACTCCAACCCGGCAGGACGAGCGTTTCCAGTGCCAAATCCACTCGGGGATAGTGGAGCAGGCGTCCAACATTCTCTTCAGATCGACATGCCCCTTACCCGGCCACCGTATTTCTTGAAGGATCCATTTGGTTCCGGCGCATAGCTGCCGGATAACGCTCTTGATAGTTTTCAGCCTGGCAATGTCGTCCTCGTCCGGCATCACTTCATCCGGACCTGCAGAAATGGAAACATGAGTCAGGAAACTCCGGCTATTTATCAGAAGGATAACCCGGATGCAAGCAAAGCACGATACGTATCAGCAATTTGAACAGAAAGGCTCGTTAGATCATCTTCTGCTGTGTGAGCCCTCCTCCTATACTTCTTCATTATCGTCCTACTCCTCCTGGCCTCAGCCTCGGCCGCCTCACGCAGAGCCACCTCCTTTTCAATGAGCTTGGTGGCCTTTGCCAGTTTCTCCTCAGATTGAGTCACGAAGGACTGCATGGATGCAAGGAAGGATTAGCCGGGTAAAGGGGCAAGTTATCAGTCGCTTATACCGTAAAGTTCCATGCAAATTGTGAATCAATTCACTCGGAACTTGGGGACTGGATAAGGACACAAGCAATATTAGTCGGGTTTACCTCGTGTTTGGCTATTAAAGCCTCCAAGATGTTTTCTTCATTAGCCCTCAAAGCGCGCAGGGTTTCGAGCATCTGGGCAAACGTCAGGTCCTCGGGTCGGACACCGGAAGAGCCGGCAGCCTGGTCGCCTGATGGGGGAGCTTTCCCCGCCCTTGGGGTCGAGACCCGGACAGTCTGAGTATCCGGGTTGGGAGAACCCATCCTCGTGTCCGGAACCTCGATCTCCTCGTCCACTGGTTCGGATGAAGCAGGAGACCCGACGGCTTGGTGAAGTGGATCGCCCAAGGGGCCTTGCTCCTGGTTGTTCTCAATATCACCGCCAGTCGCGCCGTCTACGTTCTCAGTAGGCTCCTCTGTCTGACGGTTATCCGCCTCCCGGTTATCCATCTCCACATTCTCCGGGTCACTAACGGTGACTTGAGCGCTAAAGAAAGATGAGAAGAGGCAGTTAGCAATGGTGATTGAAAATTGTCAGGTATCAAAGGATGTCATATAGCAAAAACTTACCCGGTATTTACGGCGTAATCCGGTGGGAGCTCGCTGCTGGAAGCAGACGAAGATGTCAAAGGGACCGATAGCGGAACCCGGAATTGCCCGGCACGTGGATGGTTAGGAGAAGGACGAGGCGGAGGAGCACTGGCACGATGGACGGGGGAGGTGGAGATGCCCGGGTTAAGGGGATCCTCACCCGGGGAACTCCGAGTTACTCTGCGCTTGGCTGGAAGAGAATCCTTCAAGTACGACGAGTTCGATAATTGATGGTTAAGTTGTCGCATGGCATCAAAGGAGTAAGGTTCAGAGGATATAGAAGAGAAAGGAACCTTGGACACTGCCCCTCTGGTATTCCTCTTGGCTCCAACTTTTGCCTCTTGATCAGATTCGGTAGCCTCCGGGTCATCCTCGTTATTCTCATCTTCGTCCTCCAGCCCTGCGAACCGAGTGTGTGTCCGTGGGAAAAAGTTAAATGGGAGGAAAATGATGCAAGTAAAGATAATGCAAGATCCGGGCAAATACCTTCATCACCGTCAGCCGGCTCATCTTCTTCTTCCGGGTCTCTGGAAGGGGGGAGGTTTCAACTGTCCAGAAAGGATCATCGGCCTGAGACATAAAGATGAAAATAAGAACTAGGAGCAGTATCGAGTCAAGATGAGGAAATAAACTTATGAGTATCGGGTCTTACCGCTGGGGCCGGGTTTTCCCGAGTAAATGGAGGTAACCCGGCTATGTTCTTTATCACCTCCAGCTTCTCCGTCAAGAAACCCTTGATGGTTTTGTTGGTATCCCCGGCTGCAAAGCTCTTGGTGGAATATCGAAGTGCGTCTGTGGTGTGCCCCGAGTATTCGCACATCAATTTGGAGCGGATAGAATTGGGTTGGATCTGGAAGTCGACCCAAGTTTTCGCTAAGTTGAGCCCAAGAAGACCTTGGGCTGAGAGAACGGCTATCTTAGCTAGCAAAGGTATGATTGCCTCCCTGTCCGAGTCAGGGGCAAAAGCGTTGAAATTCTCGGAAGTATTGAGGAGGCCCTCCGAGTAACCTGGCAGTCTCTTCTCGCCGGGAGGAGAGGTGTCGTGGCAGTAGAAGAAGGATAGTTGCCAGTGTTTAACATGGGAGTTCAGATTAAGGGTTGGCATTGGGGAGTTTTTGCGGCGTTGGATGGATACCCCGCCACAAGTGAGAAGTGCTCCGTCACCGCTTTCGCGGCACGGCTTGCACTGGAAAAGTTCAATAAAGAGAGTCAAACTTGGCGGAGTGCACAAGTATGACTCGGATAGGACAATGAAGTGGGTAATATTCAACATAGAGTTAGGCCCTATGTCGAATACCCGGAGGCCGTAGTGGCTCAGGACATCGCGAAAGAAAGGGTGACCCGGAGGGCGGAATCCCCGGGTCACGTGCTCTATGAAACAGATTACCTCGCTGTCGGCGGGTGTGGGCCGGGTCTCGTCACCCGGCGCCCTCCAGTGAATGTCCTTCTGAGGGGGGAGAACCCCCAACTCGGCCAATTCTTCCAGCTTGGCCTTTGTGACAGTAGATCGCCCCCAATTGGCGGATATGGATTGGGTTGTCTTCGCCTGGGCCGGCTGTTTTCCTTGCCTTTTGGGAGCCATGGGATCAACCTGCAAAACACAAGGAAAAAATGTACAGGAAATAAGACTCGGAAGTATTGGATTATCCGAGTCTGGAGTATCAAGAAAGTATGAAAACTAAGAACTATCCGGGTATCACACCATGGAGTGAAGATTGCGAGGTATCCGGGTATTAAGTACAACTATGGAGATTATTGGTCACTTACGTATTGAAAAGTATTTGGGGAAGACGGATGGTTGCCCATGTATCTACTGCAAGCAAAATAGCCGGAAAAGGAGGATTTTCCGGGTGTCAATGTTATGCGCGGAAAATTGAGGTGAAATGGATCTAGATTGGAAAACTTGCGAACGATTCTACGAAGAAATTGGTGATTAATAATGGTAGGAGGATGGGGTGTAATCATCAAACAGGTTGTTAAAGGAGTTAGCGAGCGTCAAATCGATCTAATCCGGTGCAACAGGAAAAACGGCCCGCGGGTTGACCTAGATCCAATCTAAGGTGAATCGACAAATTGCGGAGATATTTTAACGAATACTTACTGGGAGGAGCTTGAATCTGGCGTGGCGGCGGCCGATGTCGCGGTCTGGATGTCCCCCTGCAACCCTTGATGAGCGGAATGAAGGCGCAATGGTAGAGTTTGGCGGCGGCGCGGAACAGTTCAAGGATGAACGTGGCCGGCGGCGGCCTTGCTACGATGGCGGGCTTGAGATTCTTGTGGAATTGCGGAGCGCAGGGAATAAGGAAGCAAAGGGAAGGTTGGAGTGAAACGTTGGGATCTAAGTTACCCTCTGGGCTCTATTTATAAGATGCGGGCGGATAAACCTATCCTAACGGGCGGAATCCGGAAATTTTGGGGATAACGGTCATCTGTGCGGATTTTTTGAGATATGCTTCAAGTGTTGAACGTGATATCCGGGCAAAAATAAGAAGGAGATATTTTCCGCGATATCAGGGTTAATTATCGAGTAAAGTAAGTCGGGCTTTTGGCATTTTTATCAGGGTTTAGACCTGGAAAGCTAAGCCAAGTACTTGGAGAAAAGCCGGGTTATTATATGGCCACCATGGAGTTAGGCCTAGCTATTTATCAAAGCACCTTAACCCGGCCTCCATACACTTGTGCGTTTGATATTTTTGCAGGGAATAGCAAGCGCTTCAAGGAAGGATCCGTGAAGCCCAAGCTATTCTGGGGACTACTGATGGAGGGATAATAACCCGGTAGGCCAACTCCAAGGTGTAACCCGGCCCAAAGGACGCTGCGCAAGATCCGGCTAAGGATAAAGAAACTTCTGGAAGGCCCAAGTTTGTAGGCCTCGTAACCCGGATTGTGGGTTACGGTAAAGGAAAGTTAGGGTTTGTATGTAGTGTCCGGGTAGGATTCAGGGTGTGCCTTGGAGGGTAAGCCAGGGGGTACGGGTGCTTTATAAACCGACCCCTAGGTTTAGTTGAGAGAGATCTGAGAGCCCTAGCAATATCGCTTGGTATCGAGCATCCAGTGTAACACGAGAGTTGAGTTAATATCTTGAGATCGGAGACTCGGCGACTTTATTGCCGGCTACCAGATCGAGTTCCATCATGTTTTCCTCTGAGCTAAACCCTCTCCCAAACGCCTGTGTCGTCTTGCCCCAAGATCAGTTACCCCCGATAACGTCTGCCGTGATTATCCCACGACAGTTAGTGTTTTCTACCGTTGTTGCAACTTGTTATGCTTAATTCTTGTCACTAGGGACTGAGTGCCATGATCTTAGATCTGAACATGTTATTGTTTCATTAGTATAATTATGTTTCTTGATCATATCTGCAAGTTGTTTAAACATGTCATTGTCCGAAACCCGAGGCCCCAAAGTGACAATAATTGGGACAACCAGAGGGGTTGGCTGTGATGTGAGGATCACATGTCTTCATGGAGTGTTAATGCTTTGCTCCGATGCTTTATTTAAAGGAGCACCTTAATTATGAGTAGTTTCCCTTGAGGCCCCGCTGAAAACGGGCTGGTAGGACAAAAGATGTTGTGCAAGTTTCTCATTGTGAGCACGTATGACTATATTGGAACACATGCCTATGGTTTTCTTAGAACTTGGATGCTTTATTATTATCTATCTGCAATGCCCATGTTTTGATTATTATATGAACTATCTTATCCATGCAACGCCCGTTCATCCATCCCTATGCCTATAGTCCGTTAATATTGTTGTTTTCCGCAATTGCTATTGTTGTTACTATTTTACTCCTGGTGTATTTTATTACTACTGCTGCTATAAAACTGTTACCACTGATAAACTGTTTCGAGAAAGTCTACTTTCAGGTGCATCTGAATTGACAACTCAGCTGTTAAGGCTTATAAATATTATTTGGCTCCCCTTGTGTCAAATCAATAAATTTGAGTTTTACTTCCCTCGAAGACTGTTGCGATCCCCTATACTTGTGGGTCATCAAGATTATTTTCTGGCGCCGTTGCCGCGGAGCATAACTTTATTTATTTTCTCACTTGAACGTGATATTGTTCGATGCAAGCCTTTCATCATGGGTAAAACTCGTGATGGAAAAGTTCTTATATTACCATCCACTACAAGGAGAGGTACAACCTTGAACACCTCGCTCTTGATTCACCATATGTAATGAGTAATCTTCTTACACCACCGCATGCTTCACACACTACTACTTCTACTGAGTGTGAAAATGCTTCTGATACTTTTGATGATGCTTCTACTGTGCTTGATGATACTGGTTCACTAGGTCCTTTCCTAGATGCTACAATTGCTAGAGCTAAACAAATTGAAAACACTGAAATTCCTGTTGAAAATGTTGGTACAACTGTTAACTCACCTTGTCGAGCCTCTGGATACCGGGGTACCCTGAGGCGTCAGCTGCAGCCCAACCCAGTATGCAACTCCAAGGCTAAGAGATCCATCCACGCCAGGCGGGGCTCCCTTTCCCACGCCCACCCGCCAGGTGTGCTTGGCCCGATGGAGATCTTGCCCTGGAGAGGGGTTCCACTTCGCCTTTTCCCCCCTCCTTGGGTATCTCCCTTCGAGAGGAGGCATCCCACGTGCTTCGGACGATCGCTCCTCTGAGCGGTGACGGAGGAGCTGCAGAGCCACTTTGTCCCCAATTGCCATTCTGGTGTATAAAGGCCAGAAGGACAACTGTGGCGGCCAAAGGGGTTCCCAAAGATTGCCCCTTTGGTGCAAGAACACCAAGACCACACTACAAGACGAAGGCGGCTTCATTGGGCTCTCCCACCGTGACGCCATGTACGGTGGAGTTGTCCCCCAACGACAAGGACCGCGCAGGAGGCAGAAGTACAAGACGCTCCTCCTTTGGCACTTTGGTAACCCTTTCCTGCCAGATAAGCGGGAAGGAGGTCCAAACGTCAGTATAAGAAGGGCACCACCGGCCCTTGAGCAAGAAGAGCTCAAACCATCATAGAGCCCAAGTAGTCTTTTTCGAGCACAAGCTCGCCTTTGTACTGTAATCAACACAGTGCAATCCATCAGACAAGAAGGAGTAGGGTTTTACACAACACTAGTGCCTGAACCTGGGTAAACTCTCTGTGTCGCCATTGTTGTCGTGCTCAAGCTTCCCTCTCGAAGCCTCCTCTGGAAGCGAAGGAAGCGTGTTTAGCCCCCAGTGTTCGAATCTTTGAGAGCTATCCTGTCCAGGACAGACGAGCTCTCTCCGACAATTGGCGCGCTAGGTAGGGGGCTAAGGCGCTCCTTCATTTCTTTATTGCCATGGCACCTGCCGCTCGGACCAGCCCGCACCTCACCCGCTCCGAGCGCGTTCGCCGCCAAGGGCATGTCGAGCCAACTGGCTACATCAATGACAACGACGCGCCATAGCGCAACACCACTGGCGTGGAAGGAGAACACGACGCCGAGGAGGACGCTTCCTCCCACACTCCGCAGCAAGACGCGCCTGCGTCTCAGCATCCGCCTCCACTGCCGTCAGGAACACAGGGGCGCCAGGAGCAACTGGTACGGAAGCTGCTTACGTACCCGCCCGCACCTGAAGGACACGCCGCATGGCTCGCCCGACTCCAGGAGCTCGCCACTATCGCAAACGCCCCCCCGCGGGAGCCACGGGAAGGCGATGTCGGGCAGCGTAGGAGCGCGACAGCTCATGACGCGCTGCACTCTTCTCACAGTGTAACCTCACCGGTGCACGGTGACCCCCGCACCAAGTTCCCTGACAAGGCACCCACCACTAAGGTGCCTTAGAAGAGCAGCAACAGCTGCCTGATCCTGCGCACCCCGCCGGATGCGCGCGTTCAAATTGATCGCTGCCACGAACGCGAGCACCGCACCATCCGTGACGTCGCCAGGGCCGGCTGTCCCAAACGCCCGGTAGACCTCGACGCGTGCAACGGTCTACGTCAGTGGCGCCCTCGTGTTCACCAAGCGACTTCGCACGATCTCCTGGCCATCGGAGTTCAACCCCACGCTGCCATCTCGCTACAACGGCACTACTCCTCCCCTCGACTTCCTGCAGCTGTACTGCCTCAGCGTAGGAGCTACAAAGGGGGACGACAAGTGCATGGCGAACTGGTTGCCCATGGCCCTCAAGGGCCCAGCCCTCGTCTGACTCATGAATCTGAAAGAGGGCTCCATCAGATAATTCGAGGAGTTGTGCCTCCACTTCGTCGCCAACTTCAAGGGCTCCTACGAGCGCCTCTCTCCTACAACGGCCTCCACGGCATACGCCAGCAGCCCGACGAAACACTTCGCCAGTACCTACATCCATACGCGCAACAAGATCACCCGCATCGCCGACGCAAATGTCATCTCCGCCTTCAGGGAAGGGTCACCAACGTGCGCATGCTCGAAGAGCTCGGCATCAGGGACGACATCACCTCCGCCGTCGAGCTCGTGGACATGGCCGACAGGTGCGTCAAGGCTGAGGAGGGACGCCTCTTCAGGCACAGCGTGCCTGCCGATGAATCAAGCCGGTGGCCCCCAAGACAAAGACAAAGGCTCGAGGTGATGATGCGGATGCCAAACGGAAAGCTCAGGACGTCCTGGTTGCCGAGCTAGAATGCAAGCAAGGCCGTAGCGACGCTGCACCCATGGCGGACAACCGCCCTTACCGTGAGTTTCACCGCATGCACTCACACGCCACAAGGGACTGCTTCCAGCTGGAGAGGATGCGGGGAGACCGCCTCATGAGGGGTGGCCAGGAGGGCTACTCTCGAGGCGACGGCTGGCGTAGTCCCGGGCGAGGGAGAGGCCATGCTGTAGGAAGATGGGAGGAGCGCGGCCCAAACCAGCACAACGAGTACAACAACTACAACACCGGCGGCCACAACAACGGCGGCTACCAGCCACCCATGCGGCAGCCACCCTCGCAGCAGCTGCAGCGTCCCAACCCACCCGCACCTCAGGTGAACGCTGCCACACAGCCACACACCGAGGGCAACTAGGGGCGGGGCGACGAACACTGCGGGGACTACCAAGAACCAACGGGCTACATGGCCTATATTCTTGGCGGAGCACAAGCTCCACTCTCGAACCACCACTTCAAGAAGATCTTGCGCGAGATCGCCGCTGTCCACTCAGGCACAGCCGCGACAAAGTTACTCAAGTGGTCAGACCACAAGGTCTCTTTCGACATCAACGACCACCCCAAGTCCACAAGGACCATGGGGGTCCTGCCTCTGGTCTGCACCCCCACCATCAACAACATCACCGTCAACAAGACGCTGCTCCGACGGGGGTGCGGGCCTCAACATCATCTCGGTGCCTACATTCAAGCGGCTCCAGGTGTCCTATGAGCACCTGGCCCCCACGAGGCTGTTCACCACCGTCACCGACGACACCACGGTCCGCCTGGGACAGGTGTGCCTCACCGTCATGCTTGGCACTCGCCAGAACTACCACACCGAGACTCTCAACTTTGACGTCGCGCACATCTCCCTCCCCTACAATGCCATCCTCGGGTACCCTACTCTCGCGAAGTTCATGGTCGTGACGCACCACGTGTACAACCTCTACAAGCTACCCGGGCCTGCTGGCACCATCACCATCCATGGAGAGGTGGAGGAGGCGACGCGCTCAGTCCAGCGAGCCTACAAGGAGGTGGCCATCTCCCACCCGGCCGATGAATACGACATGGAACACCTCGATGAGGCTCCTAAGAAGAGGTTGCTCGCTTCTCGCGAAGGAGAATCCACCCAGAAGACCCCCTAGAGCGCTGGAGGCTCGGGGGCTACCACCCAGAAGACCCCCTAGAGCGCTGGAGGCTCGGGGGCTGCCATTGCTCTCCATGCGAGTGCGCCTCTCTCCTAGGGAGGAGCGCTCACGACATGCTCGTTCCATGGCCCCCACAAGGCCATGGAGACACACCCTCGAGGGGACCCTGTGACACCACGGTAAAAACGACGCCAGGACCTCTCTCCGTGAGGGTATCATGGAGCTCTCGCCAGGCAGACCACAAGGCCGCGGGAGCTTCTACCCACACAAGTGGGAGCCTCGCTCCGGCGGGGCAATCTTTTGTTACTAGAGGGAGCCATAAGGCCACTACATCCTCAAGCTATGCACCTGAACCCGCGCGAGTATGAGCCACATGAAAATGGGAGTCCCGTGTCCGCACGGTGACGTCAAGTGCCTCTTGGGGGACCACAAGGTCACGACATCCCCTAGTGTTTTGTAAGAGAACAATGCCTCACCCTAGCAGTAAAATCGTGTTGCTTTCACAAAGCAATCTCTCCTTGCATGCTGGCATGCATGCATCTTGCATCCAGCAAAACATCATGTGCATTCATCCAAGCATGCATCCTTCCTCTCTCAACAGAGGCGCAGGAAGTCCTTTTTCCTCTCGAAAGTATGATGCAGGCGGGGGCTGGAACAGTGTATGTGGGCGGGTCGCTACCGCACACAAACACTTCGCCAAGTCCCTCGGCGTTTCTCCTCACGAGATGCTCACGAAGGAACAACCAAGCACGCACCTCTCCAGAGGCACAAACTGCAAGTAATGGTGGAAACCTCACTCCAAGGGACAAGCGAGCAGCACGCAAACCCCCCTCCCCCCACAAAGCTCAAGAGGATCCTCCGCAAGGAGCAGCTGGAGGATCACCACGAAGGACACAAACAGAGCATCTTGAAGGACGTCACCACAGAAAAGCTAAGTATTCTCAAAAGCAGAATACAAGATAGGAGTACAATTGGCAACGAAGTGCATAATTTATCCTTACAAGACACTTAAAATAGTTCACAGGCAAATGCCACAAATACGAAGGAACACTAAGCAGAAGGACCCTCGGTTCCAACGCTAGGAGCTGGGGCTTCATAAGCAGGAGGAGTTGGTGTGAAGGCCTTCACGAAGGCAATGACGGTGTCCTTCACAAGGGCAGAGAGAGAGAGGCAACACGGTCGGGGGAACCTCCCTCGCTAGGGTGCTCAGCTTGAAGCCTAGCTGAACCACCAAAAGCCTGGAGAACAAGTGTGTCGCTCCCTCCGACAGGAGCTGGTGGCACTCTGTGTCAAGAATCGCGTCCACGCTCTGGGCACCCTCCTACAGCAAATCCAGTAGGTCGGCAAATAAGTGAAGAGCACGCACGACGTCGTACCTAGCATGCGAAGGAGGCAGCTCGAGGTTAAGTCATTCACCGACCACCTGGGCCGATAGGACAACTTGTTAGAACACCCCCTCCAGTTGGCGTTGAATCTCCAGTGCCAGCGCGGCCAGCTCCACTCGCTCAGGCACGCCCTCCGCGAGCGGGGCCAGTCGCTCTCGCAGGGCAAACAAGTCCAACTGGAACTCCGCAGACGCAGCAACGACGTGCTCCCTAGCGATGCTCTCCTTGGCAAGCTGCACGCGAAGCCGACCAAGCTCAGCCGAGAGCCTATCAACCTCCGAGGGTAGCGCTTGCACGGCCATGACCTCCATAGATGGCTATTTCCCAGCTAGGCCTGCCTCGAGTTCCTTGCGGTACGCTTCAAACCCCGCTTGGATCTCTTTCTCTACCTGTTGCCGTTGCCTCTCTTCTCCATCTTTCAGGTCACTCTCCAGCTTCTCGAGGCGCTCCCGCTCCTCTCTCACCTCACCCACGAGGCGGGTGACCTCCGCCTCGCGTCTCTTGACGTCTTCCTCAAGGCCATGGACTTTATCCTCCCTGAGGGAAGCGGCGGATTCACGGGAGGAGACAGCCGCCTCACGGCGCACCAGAGCTTCTTCACGCGGGATGAGGGCTTTCTCTCGCTCTGCGCTGCCAAAGTTCCACGCGTCCACTGCCGAGCGGTGCTACTCCTTCTCCAGACTAAGCCGAGACTGCAGATCCCGGGCAGCGTCCAACATGTGCTTGGCCTCCTCACGAAGCGCCTCCACCTCGCGAGTGGAGTCCTCACACTTGCGTGTGGCCTCGAAGAACATCTGATGGCGCACTGCCTTCCCCGCATTTTCCCTTTCGTGGAAGGTGAACATCACCTGGAGGAACCAGGCGCCCAGGTTCTCCAGACGTTCGCTCTCCTTGATGAGGAGATGGGAGTGTGCCCTCGCCCTGACCTAGAGCGCCTCTACACCGTCCTTGACGATATCGAGCAGGGGGCCCTCCGAGTAGAGCTTGGCGGGAGCTCCGGAGAGAATACGAGCGGACCAATGATCCTCCACCATCAAGTTACGGAAGAAGTCATCAGAAAGGAAGGAGCCATCCGGCCCCTTGGGAGGGGTGTCCCAAAGCCACCTCTCCACCGCATCGTTGAAATCCTGCTGCGACGCACCAGGGAAGAGGACAGAGGAAGAACTCAGCAGCCCTCGTGCCAGCGAGAAAGAAAGCGTCGCGCCCGCTTCCCGATCAGTGGATGCGGGGGGAAAA